>CASHTC010001193.1:37500-69489 GCA_949357725.1 Hyperoplus immaculatus
TAATAACAGAAGCTACAGTGGCCTTCAAGGACAAGAACAATTCTAAATTCTAAACAATGCACCTGATGACATTCCAACTATGACACTTTCAAGATGGCGGCACTAGGCCTTGGTCCAAAATATGCAGAAATATGGACATATATGAGACCCTTTCTAAGGGGAAAAATAATAATTAAAAAAAAAATTCAGCTATTATGCACTATATTAAATGTACTTATGGATATTATAATTACTTTCTACAAAATCTGCTAGGAAATAAAACCCAAAATTCTACACACTGCAGCTTTAACCAATTTAAGCATATTATTTTGAATCAGCCCCACTCCACCTGTAACTGTTTTAATCAGGCTATTGTTCAGCCCCACTCCACCTGTAACTGTTTTAATCAGGCTATTGTTCTGCCTCACTCATTTGATCTGAATGTTTTAATAGTTCTTGTCTCTTTGTCAGCTTGTTGTATATTTGCATTGTGTGTGTGTGTGTGTGTGTGTGTTTGTGTGTGTGTGTGTGTGTGTGTGTTTGTGTGTGTGTGTGTGTGTGTGTGTGTGTGTTTGTGTGTGTGTGTGTGTGTGTGTTTGTGTGTGTGTTTGTGTGTATTGTATTTTTACTCAACGTCATTGTAAATGAGGGTCATCACCCCTCAATTGATCTTTAAAGGATAAATAAAGGAAAGTAAAACAAAATGTTATTTTATTTATAATGTCCCGGGTTACGGGTCGATTTGACCAGAAGAGTTTTAGGGCCACAGACGGGAGAGAAGAAAAAAATCAGATATAGAAGTTTTTTTTTTTCATTATGTCGAGAAATGTCAAGAATAAAGACGAATACTTCAAAATGCAATTGGAGTTAGTGGGGCATTCATGTATTTTCAGCATAATACAATTAACTTGCATGTATTGGGACATCCTAAATCTCTTTTCTGGCGTACTAAATATTAGGGAAGTATGGGGATTGGAAGATTGGAACGCAGGTTAACTAAATAAAAAAGCTCCAGTCCAGAGGAGGCCGCCATGTATCGCTAATGTATCCGCCTTGAGGCCCTCCTCTGTCGGCCTTGATTTCTCCCTATCACCGCCCCCGCCTTCGTCCCCGGAAGTCCCGCCTTCTACCGGGCCTCCGTTCTTTACACATGCGCAGTCCCCACCTTCCAGCTCTCTCTTTTACTGTTGCAGCGAGCGGCAGGCACCATGAAGGCGTCCGGAACTGTACGTAAAACTGTATTTTTACCTAAATATAACAACGACACACGGTCTAAACGTATCTGTGTGTCTTTATAAGGTTATAATCTTCCTATATATGCTTTAAAATCCCCGAAAATCTCTTTATTTAATGATATTTTGAGTATTTTTCATCCCCGGTTGAAAAAATAAATGCGATTCCAACATGGCGGCTCCGGCACCATGTGGACGATAGCGATTTCAAACGTAACTGTCTAATACAAACAGAGCCCTGTATAAAATAACTAGACATTATTTTACTTGAGCGACCAGTTACAAAGGCGTAAATGTCTCCTATTTGACCAGTAGTGTCGGTTAAAAGTCCGTAAAATTCCCCGTAAAATATGATTTTAGCCTCTAAGCTACCGTTAGCTGCTAATAGTGTGGTGCTAACGTGTGTATCCATAAGCCGTGTACAGTTGATTTAATCTGAAATGTTGGCTTTTTTAATTATTGAATTAAATTTTGTAAATGGCCTTGCTCTGGTTAAGGTTTTTAGGAGACTAATTGTAGTGTTTGCTATACGGCTAATGGCATTTGTTAGCCACACATTGAATCCGTAATAATTGTGATCGTTTATATTAACTTAGTGCAAGATAGTGTCCTATTTAAACCATAAATAGGATACCTGCCACTGTTTCCAGGCGCTGCGCAATTAATTTAATACATTTACTTATTAACTTTACTGCGTTTCAAATGATGTGTATTTTAAAAGTCACGTCCAGCTTAGCTTTTCTTGCTAACTCATTGCTATATTTGCAGAACAAGTTATGACAAGTCTTAGGCACAAATTGATTAACTTTAGTATAATTTAAAAGTTTCTCCATTCATTGTCCCGACTAAATATTCGTTTTTGACATGAAAGTAAACGCAATTTTAGCTTGAAAAATGTAGAGTACAAGTGACATTTTCCCCCGAAACATTTGTACCTTAGCAGGGAAAACTTATAGAAGAATATGTTGCTTTAACATTTAATTGCTTACTCTAACAAAATACTTAAATTTCTCTCTCCCTCTGCACCCAAACCCAAAGTTCATATCTGTCGTGGTGTGAATGAGTCCGGTGTGCAAACAGCAACTGATCTTTGTCGCCTTTCTCTAACAGAACAGTGTCTTTGAAAGTGAAATCAAGGGTCCACAAAACCCATCTTTAAAACACAGAATTTATATGTGATATCTGATGCAGTTTGTATCTTAAGTTAGGACGCTTTGTAGGAGAACATATAAACACTTTTAAATCTGCTAATGTGGAATAGTTTTATTTATAACAAAGTGGTCTGCGTAATTAGAATTGATAAATATGCTTAACTCTTTTGAAATGCTTACTATCGTTCACAAAACTCCCTAAATTACATAGTTGGGATTTTTTTGGATTTGGGTTTACAAGAGATTCAAGAATCCTCTCTCAACTAAGACAGACAGACAGACAAAAAACATATTTAATTTCACCTTTATTTATACGTGCACCTCCATTCAGAAGTTCTTGTATTATAACATTTATTAATTTTTATATTTTATTTTGAAACCAGCTTATTTTAAAAAGTATATTTCTTGTATTGTGCTTTCAGCTTAGGGAGTACAACGTCATTAATAAGCTACTTAAAACAGATAAAAATGCATTGCTGGTACATTATTATTCACTTGTATGTTAATACAGTATATGTATTGTTTAATTGTACTTGGAGATAATATTTAAGAGAAATCTCATAGATAATTTTCTTTCGCCTGTATTTTAACATATTTCTTGTCTAATTTTGAAAACAGCTTATTTTAACATTTCTCATATTGTTCTGTCAGTTTAGGGAGTACAAAGTCATTTTTCACTTGTATATTAAAGCTGCAGTGTGTAGAATTTTGGGTTTTATTTCCTAGCAGATTTTGTAGAAAGTAATTATAATATCCATGAGTACATTTAATTTAGTGCATAATAGCTGAATTTTTTTTTTTAGAATTTTTTTTTTCCTTTAGAAAGGGTCTCGTGTATGTCCATATTTCTGCATATTTTGGACCAAGGCCTAGTGACGCCATCTTGAAAGTGTCATAGTTGGAATGTCATCAGGTGCATTGTTTAAAATGTAGAATTGTTCTTGTCCTTGAAGGCCACTGTAGCTTCTGTTATTATTCTAAAGGGTTGGGGTTACCCAGGGAGCGTTGCATTCTAGAACTTTGAAGAACTTTATTGATGATGTCATATTACACACTGCACCTTTTAACAAATCTTTTGTCTTATTCTGAAAGTTATTGGGCGCTTGTATTTTTATATATTTTAACATATTTCCTGTGTTGTTTTCTCAGCTTAGGGAGTACAAAGTGATTGGGCGCTTGCTGCCCTCGGCTAAGAACCCCGCCCCCCCTCTGTACCGCATGAGGATCTTTGCTCCCAACCACGTGGTGGCCAAGTCCCGCTTCTGGTACTTCGTGTCCCAGCTCAGGAAGATGAAAAAGGCTTCTGGGGAGACCGTCTACTGCGGATCGGTACGTTCACATCTACAGAATCTAGGCTCAAGGCTTTGGGTTAAAACTACAGACTCTAGGCTCAAGGCTTTGGGTTAAAACTACAGAATCTAGGCTCAAGGCTTTGGGTTAAAACTACAGACTCTAGGCTCAAGGCTTTGGGTTAAAACTACAGAATCTAGGCTCAAGGCTTTGAGTTAAAACTACAGACTCTAGGCTCAAGGCTTTGGGTTAAAACTACAGAATCTAGGCTCAAGGCTTTGAGTTAAAACTACAGACTCTAGGCTAAAGGCTTTGGGTTAAAACTACAGACTCTAGGCTCAAGGCTTTGGGTTAAAACTACAGAATCTAGGCTCAAGGCTTTGGGTTAAAACTACAGACTCTAGGCTCAAGGCTTTGGGTTAAAACTACAGAATCTAGGCTCAAGGCTTTGAGTTAAAACTACAGACTCTAGGCTAAAGGCTTTGGGTTAAAACTACAGACTCTAGGCTCAAGGCTTTGGGTTAAAACTACAGAATCTAGGCTCAAGGCTTTGGGTTAAAACTACAGACTCTAGGCTCAAGGCTTTGGGTTAAAACTACAGAATCTAGGCTCAAGGCTTTGAGTTAAAACTACAGACTCAAGGCTTTGGGTTAAAACTACAGAATCTAGGCTCAAGGCTTTGAGTTAAAACTACAGACTCTAGGCTAAAGGCTTTGGGTTAAAACTACAGACTCTAGGCTCAAGGCTTTGGGTTAAATCTGGTGGACGATAGGCCTATACCTTTCTATTATCGGATCTTTTAGTTGTGGAGAAATGGTCTATTTTTCTATTCAGACAAACCCTTCCGGTCTGGATTATCTGCTGGATTCAATTTAAAAGTGTTAAATTTGTGGAAAGGAGGGAGTGGTCGATTCCTCAAATAGTCCTTGATTGGTGAACAAGGTTATTTTTTCGTCACGTGAACGTTTACTGTGAAATGTCCATCTCTCCATCATGGAATACACAACTCATATCTATCCCTAATATCACCACAATTTACTTTACGTCTCTTAAACCTGCAGTGTCTAGAATTTTGGGTTTTATTTCCTAGCAGATTTTGTAGAAAGTAATTATAATATCTACAAGTACGTTTCATTTAGTGCATAATAGCTGATTTTTTTTTTTAGAATTATTATTTTTTTCCCTTAGAAAGGGTCTCATATTTCTGCATATTTTGGACCAAGGCCTAGTGCCGCCATCTTGAAAGTGTCATAGTTGGAATGTCATCAGGTGCATTGTTTAGAATTGTTCTTGTCCTTGAAGGCCACTGTAGCTTCTGTTATTATTCTAAAGGGTTGGGGTTACCCAGGGAGCGTTGCATTCTAGAACTTTGTAGAACTTACTTGATGATGTCATATTACACACTGCAGCTTTAAGTTACTGGAAAGTGACAGCTCGGAGGGGGGGGGGGGGTCCAACATTTGTGAAATGCTAAAACTTTATTTTGTTTCACAATTTACTGATTTCGTCTCCAAATCTGCACCCAAACCCAAAGTTCATATCTGTCGTGGTGTGAATGAGTCCGGTGTGCAAACAGCAACTGATCTTTGTCGCCTTTCTCTGACAGAACAGTGTCTTTGAAAGTGAAATCAAGGGTCCACAAAACCCATCTTTAAACACTGAATTTATTTTAGACTTTTTAACATAGTACATGTTCTAATTTAAAATGGCGGCCTGCTCCACGCGACAGTAGCCACTTAAAATAAAATATATTCTGTCTTCAAGTCTGAATTATTATCTTGGTTCTTCATTGTGTCCCCTCCGATATGTCTCTGAATATCTGATTTCAAAGGGGAATATCTCCTCATGATCCACTGTCTGTAGTGTGTGTGTGTGTGTGTGTGTGTGTGTGTGTGTGCTGAGAAAAGAAATCCATTGTTAATACACAGCCTAGGCTCTGTAAACTGGTACATAAACAAAGGGCGCCACCAGAGCTAGCAACATGCCTGTTTACAGAGCCTAAGCTGTGTATAAACACTGGATTTTGTTGCGCAACACACAGTACAGACAGGTAGCGGATCATGAGGAGACATTCACTGATATAATATAGTGAATGAGGTTTTTCAGTGATTAGACAGTGAGACCATAAAACACTCTTTCTGCCTTTTCTCAGACTAGGATGAACCGATTTCTAAAATGTTGTGCACATTTATACTACATAGGATCTCAGAGTTTAATACACCTTCATATTTCCACCGGTGAAGTAGGGCTTTAGGTGTGAAATGACTAAACTTACCGTGTGTTGTTGTTAAACTCTTTCAGGTCCATGAGAAGACTCCTCAGAAGGTGAAGAACTTTGGCATCTGGCTGCGTTACGACTCTCGCTCTGGAACCCACAACATGTACAGAGAGTACAGAGATCTGACCACGTCCGGGGCCGTCACACAGTGCTGTGAGTAACACACAGACAGACACACACACACACTGTCTCTCAGACAGACAGACAGACAGACAGACACTGTTTCTCAGATAGACACACACTGAGACAGACAGACGCACACAGACGGAGACAGAGACACAAACACACACTGTCTCTCTCTCAGACAGACAGACAGACACACTGGTTGCGTTCCGAATCGCATACTATCTACTACATAGTATGTGGAAAAAAGATTTAGGATGTCCCGATTCTTGTGGCCAGATTTATTTATTTATTTATTTATTTATTTATTATTATTCTTCCGGACAATTACACAATACATAATTTTCTCATTGCATATTCATACATATTACTTTGTGTTATCGTCCGAAGGGAAGCAGGAGAAGCCAAAGGCTTATCGAGTCCCGTCCCCACTGCCATAAGATTCAGATACACAGCTACTACAGTTAGAACACATTTTTTTTCTTTTCTTTTTTTTTTAAGAAGATTCATTCTAATACACAAATAATTTTAGGTCTCTATTTTCCTCTCTCCCTGTGACAATGCAGATATGGCCTTGTCCATCTCTTCTCTAGTAGCCTAAACACCTCTGCAAAAGTATTCAAAACAGTCAGTGTGTCTGCTGACCTCGGCTACAGTCCCATAACATGCAGTGTATTTACAAATTCTTCAGTCAGAGAAAGTCTTCCAATTTTAACTCGGGTGTTCTGAACACACAGCTGATAGTTAACATGTATCTTTCATTTAAATTTCAATAGTCACACATTCCATTAGGTTATCAGTAGCAGAGCACATTGTATTTACAATTCCAAACCTTATATTTTGACACAAACCAGTTTAAATCCCTTTAGTTCAAAGACCAGGATGGTTAGAAGTACCCGGATGTCCTACTTCCTCCGGCCAAGATTGTTAGTGTTGAAAACTGCATCCTATTTGGGCGATTCTGACCCACAATCCAATGCGCACGTGAAATGACGTCACATCGACGAAGCCTCCATATGAAAACAAACGGGGATGAGACGGATATAAAAGCAAGAGGCAAGATCAAGGAGCCATGTTATGATGAAATAAGAGAGTAAAGTATGTCCCAATAGTATGCCTACTGCATCCTAACTAGATTCTTTTTATCGTCGGATGTAGTATGTAGAATAGAAAAAAGAAAGAATATGCGATTCGGAACGCAACCAAAGTCTCTCAGACAGACAGACAGACACACTGTCTCAGACAGACACACACACAGACAGACGGAGAGAGAGAGAGTACAGAGACCTGACCACGTCTGTGGCTGTCACACAGTGCTGTAAGTAGAGTCTGAAGATGGATAAGACACAGACAGAGAGACAGACACTGTCTCTCACACACAGACAGACATACGCACACACCCTGTCTCTCCCACACAAACACACACACACTCTCTCTCACACAGACACACGACCACGTCTGGGGCCGTCACAGTGCTGTGAAATAAAGAAAGCGTTTTTTTTTAATGGCAAGTTGAGCTCCAAAGCCCGGCCAGATGGTTCTCTACACATTTTAATCAACAACAATTCCCTTCCCTTGCTCTGCACCCAAACCCAAAGTTCATATCTGTCGTGGTGTGAATGAGTCCGGTGTGCAAACAGCAACTGATCTTTGTCGCCTTTCTCTGACAGAACAGTGTCTTTGAAAGTGAAATCAAGGGTCCACAATTTACTGCTTATTCCATTTTATATAAATATTATTTTGTGGAAAACTCATGTTTTTCTTCAATAGCTTTAACAGGTGATGTCAGTTAAAATTTTAAGCATACTTTTAAATTTTACAGACTGGGCAATGCATGAAATCATAAGCATTTTTTTTCTCGATCTATCTATCTATCTATCTATCTATCTATCTATCTATCTATCTATCTATCTATCTATCTATCTATCTATCTATCTATCTATCTATCTATCTATCTATCTATCTATCTATCTATCTATCTATCTATCTATCTATCTATCTATCTATCTATCTATCTATCTATCTATCTATCTATCTATCTATCTATCTATCTATCTACCTACCTACCTACCTACCTACCTACCTACCTACCTACCTACCTACCTACCTACCTACCTACCTACCTACCTACCTACCTACCTACCTACCTACCTACCTACCTACCTACCTACCTACCTACCTACCTACCTACCTACCTACCTACCTACCTACCTACCTACCTACCTACCTTTAAAGCTTCTTGGTCCTTGAAAAAGTTAAAGTTATTCTGGAAGTAATGGAATAGTGGTTACATTTCTCTTAATAAGTTGTGCAAACATTCATTATTTTTGCCTTTTAAATATATGGTTCAACAAGCCGTATTTACAGGCACGGTGAATACCTGTGAACTGAAGTGTTGATGTTAAAACGTCTCTTGTGTGTTTCAGACCGTGACATGGGAGCTCGCCATCGCGCCCGCGCTCACGCCATCCAGATCATGAAAGTGGAGATCATCGCTGCCAACAAATGTCGCAGACCGGCAATCAAGCAGTTCCACGTGAGTTTCCTTATATGGTTTATAACATTATCACACTTTGATACAGTTGTTTGTATGACGTGTATGGACTTCTGTGCATATATATATTATGTATAATTAAAGGCCTACTTCACCGGTTTGAATATGAAGGTGTATTGAATTCTGAGATCCTATGTAGTATAAATGTGACATCACAGTAATATTTACAAAGTCCTTTTTTTTTTTAACCCTATATTTCTCTTTCTGTGATGTCACGAGAAAGAGAAATATAGGGTTAAAAAAAACACTCTTTCTGCCTTTTCTCAGGCTAGGATGAACCGATTTTATTTTTTTTTGCACATTTATACTACATAGGATCTCAGAATTCAATACACCTTCATATTCAAACCGGTGAACTAGGCCTTTAATAGTGTATATATTATGTATAATTAACATTTTAATGAATAGACTGGCAATAGAAAGAATTTTTTTTATATATATTTTTGGTTCATCAACTTTGCTTTTTTTATCTTGTACTTTTTATAATGAACTAGTTTTATTTAAGGGTTTATAACATTATGTTTATATCTATCACTATTTTAAACATACCTACAGATTTAGGTAGTAGAACTTGTTATTTTGAGGTGCCATGTACAATTCTGAGTGACTATACAATGTAATATTTGTAGATTTTTGAATAAATCTTTATTGATGGCCTCGGCTAACGCGGGTCTCTCTCTGGGATTGACTCGCTGTGTCACTTCCGGTTTAAAACCCCGCCAGAGTAAAAGCCCGATTCCTCTTCCAGATTTCGAGCTTCCATCTTCAAATCTGGCGGTTTAGAACCGGGCGACATTTTGATTTCATGTTATTTTCTCAAATACTTCAACGCGTGAAGCAGCTAATAATTTCATAACTTGCCACTAACGTAATTACTTTGTCAATAAGTATGTAGAGTCAGTGACTCTGGAGAACGCTTGTTGTCAAAATCAGTGAATATCTCCTCATGATCCGCTACCTGTCTGTACTGAGTGAATATCTCCTCATGATCCACTACCTGTCTGTACTGAGTGAATATCTCCTCATGATCCACTACCTGTCTGTACTGAGTGAATATCTCCTCATGATCCACTACCTGTCTGTACTGAGGGAATATCTCCTCATGATCCACTACCTGTCTGTACTGAGTGAATATCTCCTCATGATCCACTACCTGTCTGTACTGAGTGAATATCTCCTCATGATCCACTACCTGTCTGTACTGAGGGAATATCTCCTCATGATCCACTACCTGTCTGTACTGAGTGAATATCTCCTCATGATCCACTACCTGTCTGTACTGAGTGAATATCTCCTCATGATCCACTACCTGTCTGTACTGTGTGAATATCTCCTCATGATCCACTACCTGTCTGTACTGTGTGAGCTGAAAAACAATCCAGTGTTAGTATTACAAAGTGTGCACACAGCACAGACAGGTAGAGGATCATGAGGAGATATTCTCTGATTTCGACAATAAGCGTTCTCCAGAATCACTGACTCCACCTTTTTAAATACCTGTAGATTTGAAGTTTTAAATTTATGTCTTATTGAGTGAGAATATACCTGAGAAAATGTTCACTTCTCTGACACACACCAAACTTTACACACTGCAGCTTTTTAAATGTCATGTATTGTTATAAACTAAACTGTATTCAAGTGTGTTCCAGAATCACTGACTACACCTTAAATACCAGTTAAATTGAGTGTTATTTTTATTTATTCATTTATTCCACTCTTAGAAAGTGGTCCCTTCTGACACACACCAAAAGTTACACACTGCAGCTTTATTAAATGTCATGTATTGTGTTTTAAACTATATTTTCTCTGGTATCTTTCCAGGACTCAAAGATCAAGTTCCCGCTGCCCCACCGCGTCCTGCGCCGCCAGCATGCGCCTCGCTTCACCACCAAGAGACCCAATACCTTCTTCTGAGGTGTTTCACTTTGAGCGCAAACAAAATAAAATGGATCCAATGATTGATAGAAAAACATGTCTCTGTGTGTTTATTATCATGTTTTTTTTTTTAACCTTTATTTATACAGGTAAATCCCATTGAGACCGGAGACTCTTTTTCAAGGGAGACCTGTTTTCCTTTCCCACGTTACCATTCACACAGATAGCAGGCTAACTATTGACATTCACATGTGCACTTATATAGCACTTTTTCTAATTTCAAGTATTTTTTTGTGTCTTTTTCAAGGAAATCATTGCCCTGGGGAATTGATATATAGAATAGTAAAAAAAAATAATAATTCATAATTTCTCTGGTGTCATACTTGAACCACATTTTAGTTGTATAGATGCACACACTATTGATGGACGATTCAGGGAGGGATTTTCTACTTTGAGTTGATAGTACTTAAACTGTAGTGAAAATGTCCTCATGGTGGAAGACACTGAACACAATACATTCTAATGACATAATTTGATTTTGGACAGATTTTATTTGCTATGTCAAAGTATTAACCTTATTTGGACATGTGTTTTAAAGTGAAGAGCTTTTTAATCACAAGTTCATGAGGCATTTTATTAAGGTTAGCTGTTTCCTTTTGAAACTTTTGTAATGACCGAAAGAACGAGATCGCGGGTACAAGCGGCCGAAATGGGTTTTCTCAGGAGAGTGGCTGGCGTCTCCCTTAGAGATAGGGTGAGAAGCTCAGTCATTCGTGAGGAACTCGGGGCAGAGCCGCTACTCCTTTGCGTTGAAAGGAGCCAGTTGAGGTGGTTCGGGCATCTGGTAAGGATGCCCCCAGGGCGCCTCCCTAGGGAGGTGTTCCAGGAGCGTCCAGCTGGAAGGAGGCCTCGGGGAAGACCCAGGACTAGGTGGAGAGATTATATCTCCACACTGGCCTGGGAACGCCTCGGGATCCCCCAGTCAGAGCTGGTTGATGTGGCCCGGGAAAGAGAAGTTTGGGGTTCCCTGCTCAAGCTGCTGCCCCCGCGACCCGATTTCGGATAAGCGGTTGAAGATGTATGTATGTATGTATATATGTTTCCTTTTGAATGATGAGAGGTGGAATGAAAATTTTGTTTTTACTTAAAATTAAAAAAAAAAAATCCGCCAATTTCTCCCTAGAATTAAGCCCAAAAGAACCATAGTTACATCTCGTACTCTGGGATGAAGATGGGCTCATGTGCGAAAGGTCTAAAAGTTTCAGCTTATTTCAACTGAATGAAATTGTATGAAAACTAATGAGAAATTTTAAATGCTGAAAAAAACCGATGTGAAATGCAGAGATATAAAGTTAAATTTATTTCTGTAGCACATTTAAAAACAACACCAGTCGAGATACAAGATACAACATATAAGATACATGGAGAAAAAGTTATGAGTGTCAGTCTCAACTTGTTTTTAGAGATATGGTATATAAAGAATGTTAAATAAAATGCAACACTTTTGAAATGGAAATATGAATATGCATAGATAGATTCAGATGCCAGTTTAACATATGGATTCAGAAAGACACAAAGGACCAAAAAGTAAACAATGTTTTACGGCCCCAAGACCATGGACCTAAAGTAAGGCAGTTGCATATCTTTGCCTGATGGTAGTTCTGCCTCATGGACCTATTTTAAAAGGTCTTGCTGTCTTTTATAATTTGACATAATCAAATTTTAAAGCGACATTTTTAAACGCAACAGTGCAATTGATCAGTGCAATACGAAAAACTATTTGAAAAATGTTTTTAATTTTTTTTTCAAAAAATAAAATTATTTATTATTCGTTTTATATAAAGAAATTGTATTACATAAAACATTTCATTTTATTGTGAAAGTCCTCGTGTCCACGTGTGACTGAGTGAGATCTCGTCAGATAAACACAGCAATGCATTTTTTCCTTAATGTACAGCAAAAGCTAACATTTTTTGTTTGTTTTGCATAAAATAAAACAATTGAATTTATTATTTGTTGTATATATTTTTTAAATTACATAAAATATTTTATTGTGACAGTCCTTGCGTCCACGTGTGAGTGAGTGACCCGTTTGGTTTGGATCCCCTAGGCCTTCATCATTTATCTATTTTCTTTTTATATTCGTATCGGATTGTTCGCCCCCTGCGAGAAGTTATATTGTATAATTACTGTTTTGCGTTTATATGCTCAATAAAAATAAATAAAAACAAAAAAGTGAGTGACCCGTTTCCAGTGTGTCGTCATGACCCGGATGTGCTCTGAGCTGGACACGCCGCGCAGAGTGCCGTGTGTGTGTGTCGGTGAATTAACACAGTTTATCCCAACGGTCCGACATGAATACACACCTTTAAAACTGGACAACAGAGACACCCACACATCATGGAATAAGTTCTGAATAAGGTAAGCTTTATTACGTCACAGTGGTATGTTTTTTTAGTTTTTTGATTTGCTGTTAGCTCGGTGAAAAGCGGCTAACGGTTTTAGTAGCGACCCCAACAGTCAACGAGATTTTTTTTAAAATGGCTTAAAAATCACTTAAATAGACAATAAAACTGATTTCCTCACTCATTCTCGCACTGTTTAAGTTATTATTTATTATACAAGTTGTTGAATTACTTTGATTTTGCGTAATTTCGTTGCTATGTGACGGTTTATCACAAGCTAGGCGGCTAACGTGTAAGTTAGCGTGTAGCTTCGCAGTGTCAGCTCTAATTAGGAGTGGCCCCCGTTTAAAAGGCTGTTTAAATAAAGTTTTTTGCTATTATTGATATCTCCACATTAAAGGTATCTTTATAGGTGTTTAATCACGTATTACAATGTCCAGTTAGGCTTCCGTACGTGTGGTTAAAACAGTGTTAAAAGGACATAAAGGCGAAAGTGTTACATCATGTGTTGTTGATATGCTGTCAGTTAAATCAGTTTGCTAGGCTCGTAAAAGTCCCAGGTAATCTGTTTACATTTTCAGGTATTTCGGGTATCAACTTAATACTTTGTTATTAACTGTCTCTCAGCTAAAACATTGATAAGCTGCTGAAAAAACGAATACAGAATTGAAAAAACTTAATAAATTCATTTATTTTGTCCATTTTCAACCACTAAATGTGTCTAAATTACACTTTTTGTTATGAATTTTGGAGAATTTTTTTTCGGTGGTACAGCATTATGCTACACAGTGCTATCAATAGAATAACCGTAAGAATTTTAGGTATTTCAGGCATTGTGACAACCATAAACAACCATTGCAGCCGACTCACTGTCACTGTCATTTCTCACTTGGACGCAAAGTTACGTCAGCCTCGTTATTTACATGACAATATTATAGTTAGGAATTTGGGAGAAATGTTGTTGTCAGTAACTTAACGGTATAAAACAAAGCTTTTTTACTCAAATACACACAAGATTCAAAGTGGTTATTGTCATATGCACAATAAGAAACATGTTCTCAGTCATACAGTGAAATTCGGCCTTTGTTTTCCACAGACTGAATGCGAAGAAAGAAACATGAAAATATGCAATTTACAAGTAAAATAGAAAAAAAAAATACATAGCTATACATAGAACAATCTGATAGATAGATAGATAGATAGATAAAAAGATAGATAGATAGATAGATGAATTCTTTCTAGAGCTGTAAATTAAGCTGGTTAACGTAAGTATTTTGTCATAGGAGGCATCTTTGGCATTCCTCAAGTTAAACCAATCGATCAATAACCGTTATCTTCACTCAAAAGACACTGACGTTTCCCTCATTTACAGTGACGACCACCATGCTTTTAATTTACACTATTATTCTTTTGAGTTAAGAGGAATTTGGTTTAGAAAAAATGCTATCGGTTGTTTGTAGAATAAAACAAAATTAGGAATTATCTATTATCTTTGGCATTCATCAAGTTAAATGCTTTTTAATTACACTTTTTTAGGAGGAATTTGGTTTAAAAAAATGCTATTGGTTGTTTGTAGAATAAAACAAAATTAGGAAGACTAGATAAATAGCTTAATGCTTTCAAGCACTGTTAATAAAGCTGCTAGTTAATTTACTATGTATTATGTCATATTTTGAGATATTTTCGGCATTCTTAAAGTTAAATGCATTTTAATCAAACTTTTTTAGGAGGAATTTGGTTTAAAAAAATGCTATTGGTAGTTTGTAGAATACAACTGAAATTAGGATGACTAGATAAATATGTGTGTGAATGTCGATAGTTAGCCTGCTGCTATCGGTGTGTGAATGTGTGTGTGAATGGTGACGTGGGAAAGGAAAACAGGTCTCCCTTGCAAAAGAGTCTTCGGTCTCAATGGGATTTACCTGTATAAATAAAGGTTAAAAAAAATAAAAAAATACCTTAATACTTTCCAGGGCTGTTTAAACCTGGTTAACTTACTAATTATTATGTCATAATTTGAGGTATTTTTGGCTTCCATCCACACAAACCAGTGCTGATGACTCACTGTTGTTATTGCTGTCTTATTTCATACCTGGACGCCACATTACATCAGCCACGTCATTTAACTTTAATCTTAAAACTCTTATAAGAATGTGAGAGAAATGTTGTCAGTAACTTAAAGGGACACTGTGTAACATTTGAAGTAATGTATTAGCTAAAATCAATATCCTCATTCATAAATATGTCCTCATTGGTGTAAAATCACCTCTGCCAATAATCTGAATTATCCTCCTGAGTGGAGAATTACAAATATTAATATTACATTTTGTACATTGAGCAGGCAAGTTACCAGCATCACTGGTGGTCAGGGGTTCAAATCCGACCCGTGGACCTTTACTGCAGGTCATTCTCTCTCTCTCTCTCTCTCTCTCTCTCTCTCCCTCTCCCTCTCTCTCTGTCTCTGTGTCTCTCTCTCTCCCTCTCCCTCTCCTTCTCCCTCTCCTTCTCCCTCTCCTTCTCCCTCTCCCTCTCCCTCTCCCTCTCCTTCTCCCTCTCCCTCTCCCTCTCCCTCTCCCTCTCCCTCTCCCTCTCCCTCTCCCTCTCCCTCTCCTTCTCCCTCTCCTTCTCCCTCTCCTTCTCCCTCTCCTTCTCCCTCTCCCTCTCCCTCTCCCTCTCCCTCCCCTTCAACTCTGTACTGTCTAATAAAGCTTGAAAATGACAAAAAAATAATCTTAAAAATTTAGAAAATGTTTAGGTATTTATGGCCTCAACATAAACCAGTCACTCTTGTTATGCCTGTCATTTCTGCCCCTGGACACAACGTAACATCAGCCAAAACAATCCCTGTGTTCCAGTCCCCATACTTCCACACTATTTAGTATGCTAGAAAAAGATTTAGGATGTCCCAATGGATGCAGTATGCCAAAAAATACGCAGATGCCCTACTACATCCAATAGCCATTGACTAATAAAGTAACTTAACTTGTATATTATATTATGTGTTAAGAGGTTTTTCGTATCTGTCTGTCTGTGTGTTTTAAGGATATATCTATGTATTATATTATGTGTTAAGAGGTTTTTCCCTGTATATTTCAGATGCTAGAGATCTTCCTGGGAGCAGTGAGATCGGATGGTGTTTGCTGAGCTAGCAGCCGAATGGCCGGCCAGTCTGTGTGCACTATGGACGAGCACGCACTCCTGGGGCTCAACCCCAATGCAGACGCACCCTACAGACAGAGGGTAAGACCTGTCTGTCTGTCTGTCTGCCTGCCTATCTGTCTGTCTGCATGTCTGTCTGCCTGTCTGTCTCTGTGTCTGTCTGTCTGTCTGTCTGCCTGTCTGTCTGCCTGTCTGTCTCTGTGTCTGTCTGCCTGCCTGTCTGTTTGTCTGTCTGTCTGTCTCTGTGTCTGTCTGCCTGCCTGCCTGCCTGTCTGTCTGTCTGTCTGCCTGTCTGTCTCTGTGTCTGCCTGCCTGCCTGCCTGTCTGTCTGTCTGTCTGTCTCTACTGGGGCTCAACCCCAATGCAGACGCACCCTACAGGCAGAGGGTAAGACCTGTCTGTCTGTCTGTCTGTCCATCTGTCTGTCTGCCTGCCTGTCTGTCTGTCTGTCTCACTCACTCAATAAACATCTACAATACTACACACCAGGTTATACTTGTTTTCTTTGTGAAATATGTTTCGGGACATTTTGGAGTATTTGACAGACAGAGGGTAACTCAGGGGCGACTGTGGCTCAGGTGATAGAGCGGGTCGGCTGATGATCAAAGGGTTGGAGGTTCGATCCCCGCCCTGCCACCTGTATCATGGTTGTTGTGTCCTTGGGCAAGACACTTCACCCACCTTGCCTCGTGTGAATGTCGATAGTCAGCCTGCTGCTATCGGTGTATGAATGTGTGTGTGAATGGTAACGTGGGAAAGGAAAACAGGTCTCCCTTGCAAAAGAGTCTCCGGTCTCAATGGGATTTACCTGGAGAAATAAAGGTTAAAAGAGAGAAAAAATTGTACTTTTAAAGTAAAAGTACAGTTGTGTAAAAGTTCTGCGTAAGTGTAATGAATGTTGGGGAGGAGGAGACGGCCGCTCTCGCTGCTCCACTGTTTCCTTGACCTTATTGTCTGTTCTTTAGGCAATGACATACACTTGGACACACATAAACTCACTCACTTATACACACATGCACACACTGAGAGACAGACACACACACACACACACACACACACACACACACACACACACACACACACACACACACACACACAGAGACTGATGATAAATAGGCTATTTGACAAGACGGAATAGTTTTGTATAATATCACTGTGTGTGTGTGTGTGTGTGTGTGTTTAGGCGATGGCGTACTTTGAGCAGCTGAAGGAGTCTCAGGATGCCTGGGAGGTTTGTGCTGAAGCGCTCGCTAAAGGGATTTACAAGTGAGTCACACACACACTCACACACACACTCATGCATGCACGCACACACAGACACGCACGGACACACACACACAGGCACAAACACACAAGATCAGACAGACACACATTATACACACACACACACTGGCACAGACAAACACACACACAGACACACAAGAACAGACAGACACACACACTGGCACAGACTCAGACTCACGCACTCTCTCACTCACGCATACACTCACACACACACACACTCACACACACTCACTCACTCATGCATACACTCACTCACTCACACACTCATATACACACACACACACACACACACTCTAAGGTTTAGAATTGATAAATCTACAGATGAGACACTTTTTAAACATATTTTCTGTGTTGTTGTTTCAGTGACGACCACGTGAAGTTCTTCTGCTTCCAAGTGTTGGAGCATCAGATTAAGTTCAGGTGAGAAGGAGGAAGAGGATACGCATCTTTCAGAAAGCTGGAGAACGCTTGTTGTCAAAATCAGTGAATATCTCCTCATGATCCTCTATCTGTCTGTACTGTGTGTGAGCTGGAGAAAAACAGTGTTAATAATAACACGCGCATGTTGCTATAGCTACGGTGGACCCTGTTTGTTTACATACCAGTTTACAGAGCCTAGGCGCACACACTGCACAGACCGGTAGTGGATATTCACTGATTTGGACAAAAGTGATTTTGATAATAAGCGATAATTAATAAGTTAACTAAATTAATTCTAATTGTGTGTGTGCGTGTGTGCGTGTGTCTCTCTGTGCGTGTGTGTGTGTATGCGTGTGTGTGTCTCTGTGCGTGTGTGTGTGTCTCTCTCTCTGTGTGTGTGTGTGTGTGTGTGTGCGTGTGTGTGTCTCTGTGCGTGTGTGTGTCTCTGTGCGTGTGTGTCTCTCTCTGTGCGTGTGTGTGTCTCTCTCTCTGTGTGTGTGTGTGTGTGTGTGTGTGTGTGTGTGTGTGTTGCAGACATGCTGGTCTGAGTTCAGCTCAGCAGCAGCTCATCAGAGAGACGCTGATGAAGTGGCTTCAGTCTCAGGTAAACCATTTCAATTTCAATTTTATTTATTTCAGACATATCAACATACAAAACAAATGAATAGCATGGAAATACAATAAACAAAAATTATGTTTTCACAAAAAAAACAAAAATAGAAGAAAACAAATCATCTGCATTGCTGAGATCTGCCTGAAGAGGAGCAGGGAGAAGCATACACTTATTCAATCCTACCCCTTTACCATGAAATGTAAACTTTTATAACAAAGTATTTCTGCATACACTCCTGAACAAAATCTTAAGATTGCGGGAAAATTGCGAAGTATTTGTATTTTGCGGTGGTTGACCGTAACCAGGTTGTAAGTGCAGCTTCAAGATGCAAACAGGAGCAACAGAAAACAAATAAAGCAATTTATTCAAAACTGAATTTAACCTGAGTATCTAACCTGAGTATTTAACCTGAGTATTTAACCTGAGTATTTAACCTGAGTATCTAACCTGAGTATCTAACCTGAGTATTTAACCTGAGTATTTAACCTGAGTATCTAACCTGAGTATCTAACCTGAGTATCTAACCTGAGTATTTAACCTGAGTATTTAACCTGAGTATTTAACCTGAGTATTTAACCTGAGTATTTAACCTGAGTATTTAACCTGAGTATCTAACCTGAGTATCTAACCTGAGTATTTAACCTGAGTATTTAACCTGAGTATCTAACCTGAGTATTTAACCTGAGTATTTAACCTGAGTATTTAACCTGAGTATTTAACCTGAGTATCTAACCTGAGTATTTAACCTGAGTATCTAACCTGAGTATTTAACCTGAGTATTTAACCTGAGTATCTAACCTGAGTATTTAACCTGAGTATCTAACCTGAGTATTTAACCTGAGTATTTAACCTGAGTATCTAACCTGAGTATTTAACCTGAGTATTTAACCTGAGTATCTAACCTGAGTATCTAACCTGAGTATCTAACCTGAGTATCTAACCTGAGTATCTAACCTGAGTATTTAACCTGAGTATCTAACCTGAGTATTTAACCTGAGTATTTAACCTGAGTATCTAACCTGAGTATCTAACCTGAGTATTTAACCTGAGTATCTAACCTGAGTATCTAACCTGAGTATCTAACCTGAGTATTTAACCTGAGTATTTAACCTGAGTATCTAACCTGATTATTTAACCTGAGTATCTAACCTGAGTATCTAACCTGAGTATCTAACCTGAGTATCTAACCTGAGTATCTAACCTGAGTATTTAACCTGAGTATTTAACCTGAGTATTTAACCTGAGTATCTAACCTGAGTATTTAACCTGAGTATTTAACCTGAGTATCTAACCTGAGTATCTAACATGAGTATCTAACCTGAGTATTTAACCTGAGTATCTAACCTGAGTATCTAACCTGAGTATTTAACCTGAGTATTTAACCTGAGTATTTAACCCGAGTATCTAACCTGAGTATTTAACCTGAGTATTTAACCTGAGTATTTAACCTGAGTATTTAACCTGAGTATTTAACCTGAGTATTTAACCTGAGTATTTAACCTGAGTATTTAACCTGAGTATTTAACCTGAGTATCTAACCTGAGTATTTAACCTGAGTATCTAACCTGAGTATCTAACCTGAGTATTTAACCTGAGTATCTAACCTGAGTATCTAACCTGAGTATTTAACCTGAGTATCTAACCTGAGTATCTAACCTGAGTATTTAACCTGAGTATCTAACCTGAGTATCTAACCTGAGTATTTAACCTGAGTATTTAACCTGAGTATTTAACCTGAGTATCTAACCTGAGTATTTAACCTGAGTATTTAACCTGAGTATTTAACCCGAGTATCTAACCCGAGTATTTAACCCGAGTATTTAACCCGAGTATTTAACCCGAGTATTTAACCTGAGTATTTAACCTGAGTATCTAACCTGAGTATCTAACCTGAGTATCTAACCTGAGTATTTAACCTGAGTATTTAACCTGAGTATCTAACCTGAGTATTTAACCTGAGTATTTAACCTGAGTATTTAACCTGAGTATTTAACCTGAGTATCTAACCTGAGTATTTAACCTGAGTATTTAACCTGAGTATTTAACCTGAGTATCTAACCTGAGTATCTAACCTGAGTATTTAACCTGAGTATTTAACCTGAGTATTTAACCTGAGTATCTAACCTGAGTATTTAACCTGAGTATTTAACCTGAGTATTTAACCTGAGTATTTAACCTGAGTATTTAACCTGAGTATTTAACCTGAGTATCTAACCTGAGTATCTAACCTGAGTATTTAACCTGAGTATTTAACCTGAGTATTTAACCTGAGTATTTAACCTGAGTATTTAACCTGAGTATTTAACCTGAGTATCTAACCTGAGTATCTAACCTGAGTATCTAACCTGAGTATCTAACCTGAGTATTTAACCTGAGTATCTAACCTGAGTATTTAACCTGAGTATTTAACCTGAGTATTTAACCTGAGTATTTAACCTGAGTATCTAACCTGAGTATCTAACCTGAGTATCTAACCTGAGTATCTAACCTGAGTATTTAACCTGAGTATTTAACCTGAGTATTTAACCTGAGTATTTAACCTGAGTATTTAACCTGAGTATTTAACCTGAGTATTTAACTATGAGCAGTATGAACCTAAATGTGTTTTCTTTGCCGTTTCCCCTCGCCTTGCAGTTGATGCTGAAATTAAGAAAAACTATATAAAAACAGCGTTCTCTGCACTGATGGTCTGGTTTGCTGTTACATGTAAATTATGATCATCAGAGGAAAAATGAGACTGTTTCAGAAATATTTAAAAGTTCCTCGTAGCACCTTTTTGAATAATATTTATTAGTATATAAGTATTGAAATATGTTTTATTTTGCCCTTTCTCCTTGCCTAACAGTAAATGATTCATTGTATAAGTATTTAACTTCAGCTCTGGAAAACATCAAGAGACCAGTCTGGATTGTTCTTCAATCTTCATCTCTACATTACTTGATGAAAATGCTCTTTAATGACAATATTTTTATTGTGAATTTGGTAGAAATGTTGTCAGTAGTTTATATTATAAAACCAAAATGTTCATTCTACTCAAACATATGCCTCTAAAGAGTAAAACAAGAGACACTGAACATTTGGGGTGGTCTCTTCATTTTTTCCGGTGCTGTATATAGGTCATTCAAATGCCAGTTAAAGAAATGGCTCATTGATAACCAGAGCTGTCTACATTATCATTAACCTGTTCATGTTATTGTCAGCTGTTGTCTGATTGTTGCTCTGCTGTGTTTTTATTGTATATTTTAGCTTAATAGTACTTTTTACTTTACTTACTTTTTAATAGTACGTTTTACTATAGGCGTGTTGTGTTATGTAAATGTGTAACTTATTTTCTCTTAGGGATTTAGACTTTTACCATCTGTCTAGGGACTGCAGATGAAAAACAGCCTTCTGGCTAATTCTGGCATATTGACAGAAATGTTTGATAATATGCACGGTCCCTGTATTAAATAAATAAAAAATAAAATAAAAAAATAAATAACTAAATAAGTATTTGAACCTAAATATGTGTCCCCCCCCCCTCCCTTGCCGTGCAGTTGATGCTGTCCCAGCCAGAGAAGCCTTTCATCAGGAACAAAGCGGCGCAGGTCTTTGCCTTGACCTTTGTGATGGAGTATCTGACGCTGTGGCCAAAGTTCTTCTTTGATGTGCTGTCTCTGGTGGGGCTGAACCCAAACGGAGTGGACATCTACCTGAGGACGCTCATGGCTATAGACGCTGAGGTGGTGGACAGAGATACTATGCATTCTAACGAGGTAAGGAACACAGACAAGATGCACTCACCAACTGAACTTCCAGATTTCTAAAATGTTTGCACATTACATAGGATCTAAGAGTTCAATACATCTTCATATTACCGTCGGTGAAGGCCGTATCTCACTGGGCTGCGACTGTTTGCGATAAGTTGGAGACTGCATTCTCGAGGGAGTCTCTAAACTGTCTTGGAACATTCGCGGGGGTCTCAATTTCCTCTCATGACTGACATTCCTTTCGTGCGACGCTCGCTAGACGTTCGTAAAGGTGCGAACACGCTACACGCTTTACACGCGTACAGACGCGTTTAAAATCGGCTATTTTTCCATAGGGAACCATTGGTTTACGCGCGTACATGGCGTGTAGATGCGTCACTCGCGCTAAAGCAACATTTCAGCCGCGTTAGCCACGTATAAGCCTACGCATGACGATTAGCCGCGTTGGCCAATCAGCGTTGGGCTTGACCCGACGTCACATACATTGGCACGGTGGGAGAACAGTGTACTGTACACAGAGGCTGATGAGAGACACCGAGGTGGGAGAACAGTGTACTGTACACAGAGGCTGATGAGACACCGAGGAGGGAGAACAGTGTACTGTACACAGAGGCTGATGAGAGACACCGAGGTGGGAGAACAGTGTACTGTACACAGAGGCTGATGAGAGACACAGAGGTGGGAGAACAGCGTACTGTACACAGAGGCTGATGAGAGACACCGAGGAGGAAAATGTATTGCAGGCGGCCCGGTGCTGTATGAAGCCGCTCGGGGATAGAAGACGTGGGGAGAGTGAGCCAGGAGAATGGACTTCCTGGTTAATTCAGTGAATATGTGCGGCTGTGCTTTAGCCGATAAAACAAGTTAGCGCCGTATAGCATTAGTTAACTCACCCGGTTGTGTGCGGGCGGCTAGCGCCTCATATTATGAACCCAAACATGACGGCTATGTCCGGGGGACTTTCACAACAAGTAGAGCGAAGCACCGGTGTTGATCTACGCCAGCCACGGTCCCCTGTCACAGCCAGGTAGGGGAATGTTGGCTACTTGGCTTTATGTTGTGCCGCCGTGCACCGATGCTGCTGTAACTGTGTTTGTTATGTAGCTGCCGTGAATATGCAATGCTGTTTTAATGCTAGGCTGTTTGTGCTGTTCAGCTTGTCTTTTGGCACAGTTGTTGGCCGTGTTGTTGTTGTTTTAGTGCGGACATGCACGCTGTTGTGTCGGGTCTGATCAGCCGTGGTTGATTAGGGGAATACAGTATCGGGAGGGAGACTATAGGCACGTTACGCGCGTAGAACCATTTTTGACACAAAATGATCAAGCAACATTTTAGCTGCGTTACGCACGTAAATCTTACGCGTGTAGTGTGTTCGCACCTTAAGACATGAATGCGAGCTCCCGGCAAGTGTTGGCCAGGACATTCGCAAACATGTCGTGAGGAACCAACTCAGTGAGACTGCAAGTGAAAATTGTCGCTAATTTGCATATTTTCTCGCAATTTGTGTCTCCAACTTGTCGCACACTGTCGCAGCCCAGTGAGATAGGGGCTTAAAGTAGGTCTTTAATGCTTTCCGGAGCTGTATATGTATATATTTGGTTGTAAATGTTCTAGCTGAAGCCTTGAGCGTGTTAACCGGCCCTAGCCTCTGTCATGTTAACCTAGCCTCTGTCATGTTAACCTAGCCTCTGTCATGTTAACCTAGTCTCTGTCATGTTAACCTAGTCTCTGTCATGTTAACCTAGTCTCTGTCATGTTAACCTAGTCTCTGTCATGTTAACCTAGTCTCTGTCATGTTAACCTAGTCTCTGTCATGTTAACCTAGTCTCTGTCATGTTAACCGGCCCTAGTCTCTGTCATGTTAACCTATTCTCTGTCATGTTAACCTAGTCTCTGTCATGTTAACCTATTCTCTGTCATGTTAACCTAGCCTCTGTCATGTTAACCTAGCCTCTGTCATGTTAACCTAGCCTCTGTCATGTTAACCTAGTCTCTGTCATGTTAACCTATTCTCTGTCATGTTAACCTAGCCTCTGTCATGTTAACCTAGTCTCTGTCATGTTAACCTAGTCTCTGTCATGTTAACCTAGTCTCTGTCATGTTAACCGGCCCTAGCCTCTGTCATGTTAACCTAGCCTCTGTCATGTTAACCTAGCCTCTGTCATGTTAACCTAGCCTCTGTCATGTTAACCTAGTCTCTGTCATGTTAACCGGCCCTAGCCTCTGTCATGTTAACCTAGTCTCTGTCATGTTAACCTAGCCTCTGTCATGTTAACCTAGCCTCTGTCATGTTAACCTAGCCTCTGTCATGTTAACCTAGTCTCTGTCATGTTAACCTAGTCTCTGTCATGTTAACCTAGTCTCTGTCATGTTAACCTAGTCTCTGTCATGTTAACCTAGTCTCTGTCATGTTAACCTTGTCTCTGTCATGTTAACCTAGTCTCTGTCATGTTAACCTAGCCTCTGTCATGTTAACCTAGCCTCTGTCATGTTAACCTAGTCTCTGTCATGTTAACCTAGTCTCTGTCATGTTAACCTAGTCTCTGTCATGTTAACCTAGTCTCTGTCATGTTAACCTAGTCTCTGTCATGTTAACCTAGTCTCTGTCATGTTAACCTAGTCTCTGTCATGTTAACCTAGTCTCTGTCATGTTAACCTAGCCTCTGTCATGTTAACCTAGCCTCTGTCATGTTAACCTAGTCTCTGTCATGTTAACCTAGTCTCTGTCATGTTAACCTAGTCTCTGTCATGTTAACCGGCCCTAGCCTCTGTCATGTTAACCTAGCCTCTGTCATGTTAACCTAGCCTCTGTCATGTTAACCTAGCCTCTGTCATGTTAACCTAGTCTCTGTCATGTTAACCGGCCCTAGCCTCTGTCATGTTAACCTAGTCTCTGTCATGTTAACCTAGCCTCTGTCATGTTAACCTAGCCTCTGTCATGTTAACCTAGCCTCTGTCATGTTAACCTAGTCTCTGTCATGTTAACCTAGTCTCTGTCATGTTAACCTAGTCTCTGTCATGTTAACCTAGTCTCTGTCATGTTAACCTAGTCTCTGTCATGTTAACCTAGTCTCTGTCATGTTAACCTTGTCTCTGTCATGTTAACCTAGTCTCTGTCATGTTAACCTAGCCTCTGTCATGTTAACCTAGCCTCTGTCATGTTAACCTAGCCTCTGTCATGTTAACCTAGTCTCTGTCATGTTAACCTAGTCTCTGTCATGTTAACCTAGTCTCTGTCATGTTAACCTAGTCTCTGTCATGTTAACCAGCCCTAGCCTCTGTCATGTTAACCGGCCCTAGCCTCTGTCATGTTAACCGGCCCTATTCTCTGTCATGTTAACCGGCCCTAGCCTCTGTCATGTTAACCGGCCCTAGCCTCTGTCATGTTAACCTAGTCTCTGTCATGTTAACCTAGTCTCTGTCATGTTAACCTAGCCTCGGTCATGTTAACCTAGTCTCTGTCATGTTAACCTAGTCTCTGTCATGTTAACCTAGTCTCTGTCATGTTAACCTAGTCTCTGTCATGTTAACCTAGTCTCTGTCATGTTAGTACATATATATACAGGTATTATTGCTTGTAGCGTGTTAACCGGGCCTAGTCTCTGTCACAGGAGACGCGTCGTAACACGGTGATAAAGGACGGGATGAGGGAGCAGGTCATTCCCCAGCTGGTAGAGTCATGGTTCCAGATCCTCCAGACGTACCAGCAGACGCACCCCGAGCTCACATGCTCCTGTCTGGAGGTAAGAGAGGGGGGAGACAGACAGGGAGGGAGGGAGACAGGCTGACAGACAGACAGACAGGGAGGGAGGGAGACAGACCAGACAGACAGACAGACACACCCTGAGCTCACATGCTCCTGTCTGGAGGTGAGACACACAGAGAGACAGACAGACAGACAGACAGACAGACAGACAGGGAGACAGGGAGGGAGACAGACCAGACACATCCTGAGCTCACATGCTCCTGTCTGGAGGTAAGACAGGGGGGGAGACAGACAGACAGACAGGCTGACAGACAGGGAGGGAGGGAGACAGGGAGACAGGGAGGGAGACAGACAGACAGGCTGACAGGGAGGGAGGGAGACAGACAGACAGACCAGACAGACAGACACACCCTGAGCTCACATGCTCCTGTCTGGAGGTGAGACACACAGAGAGACAGACAGATACAATGAGACAATGTGATGTGTTTTTAAGTTATTGTTTCATAATGAATAAATAAGTTGTTCTGCCAGGTGGTGGGGGCCTACGTGTCCTGGATAGACCTCAACCTCATCGCAAACGACAGGTCAGTACACACAAGGAAACATGGGCAACAGTCCTTTTAAAGCTATAGTGCGTAACCTTTTCCTATAAATGAAGAAGTTTCAGTTGTTGATTCTACTGCTAAGAAAAAAAAACCTGGATGTACAGCAGAAGGTATAAAATCCATGTGCCATCACTGAAGGCTTTACCTCATGTAGATGCACCGACAGTGTTGTTGTAATTACTCAGAATTCCTCATGGTGGCCACAAAATACGCACTATAGCTTTAAAGGACAAGAACCAAACACACACACACACACACACAGTCATTTTCATAGTCCTTAAAGCGTGTTTGTGTTACATTTGACGGTTGAAATTTTAAATAATTTTTGAAGGATAACAAAAATGTACACTAGCATAGGGGGATGGGGCTGTGGAACTGTGTCTCAGGTGGTAGAGCGGGTCGGCTGATGATCAAAGGGTTGGAGGTTCGATCCCCGCCCTGCCACCTGTGTCACAGTTGTTGTGTCCTTGGGCAAGACACTTCACCTACCTTGCCTCGTGTGAATGTCGATAGTCAGCCTGCTGCTATCGGTGTATGAACGTGTGTGTGAATGGTAACGTGGGAAAGGAAAACAGGTCTCCCTTGAAAAAGAGTCTTCAGTCTCAATGGGATTTACCTGTAGAAATTAAGGTTAAAAAAATGGGAAAGAGATAAAATACTTTAAACATTAAATACACAGTGTTTTGACATGCTATGTGTCTGTATTCCCAGGTTTGTGAACCTCCTCCTGTCCCAGATGTAGGACGTTAGTATGAGTAGGACGTTAGTAGGGCTTTTAGTATGAGTAGGACGTTAGTAGGGCTTTTAGTATGAGTAGGACGTTATAGTAGGGCTTTAGTATGAGGAGGACATTAGTAGCGCTTTTAGTATGAGTAGGACGTTAGTAGTGCTTTTAGTGTGAGTAGGACGTTATAGTAGGGCTTTTAGTATGAGTAGGACGTTAGTAGTGCTTTTAGTATGAGTAGGACGTTAGTAGGGCTTGTAGTGTGAGTAGGACGTTATAGTAGGGCTTTAGTATGAGGAGGACGTTAGTAGTGCTTTTAGTATGAGTAGGACGTTATAGTAGAGCTTTTAGTGTGAGTAGGACGTTATAGTAGGGCTTTAGTATGAGTAGGACGTTAGTAGGGCTTTAGTATGAGTAGGACGTTAGTAGGGCTTTTAGTGTGAGTAGGACGTTATAGTAGGGCTTTAGTATGAGTAGGACGTTAGTAGGGCTTTAGTATGAGTAGGACGTTAGTAGGGCTTGTAGTGTGAGTTTAAGCATTGATATGTGTCTGTGTCCCCAGGTTTGTGAACCTCCTCCTGTCCCAGATGTCAGTAGCAGAGCTGAGAGAAGAGGCCTGTGACTGTCTCTTTGAGATCGTCAACAAAGGAATGGAACCAACAGACAAAACCAAACTGGTGGAGAGCCTCTGTCAGGTGCTGCAGTCTGCAGGCTTCTTCAACGTGGAACAGGTTGGAAAATGCTGAATATTTAGAAAAAGTTTATAAGGGAGAAAAAAGCTGAAAAATGGGCAAGAATGTCCTGAAAGAGAGGAACACTTTGATAGTTGGATGGTTAAAATCGCCTAAGATTTGAAGGAGTTACAGTGAGCCAAAAACGATAATAAATTTGATTTATTTTTTCTGGTAATTTTACAACTTTAATCTACAAAAGTAAAAGTTGAATCATTTCACTTTTGTATAAAATGCAATTTATTCCCCAGAAGATTAGAAAGAGTTACAGTTAGCTGAAAAGGTTGCTGTTGTTGGTCAGGGCATATTAACAATAATAGGCCTTAGATTTACCCTGCGTTCCGAATCGCATACTCTTTTTTTTCTATTCATACTACATCTGACCATATAAAGAATCTAGTTAGGATGCAGTATGCTACACTTCGGACATACCTTTACTTATTTATTTCATCCTAACATTGCGCCTTGATCTTGCCTCTTGCTTTTATATCCGTCACATCCAAGTTTGTTTTCATATGGAGGCTCCGTCGATGTGACGTCACTTCAGGTGCGCACTAGATTATGGGTCAGAATCGCCCCAAATAGCATGCAGTTTTCAACACTAAAAATCTCAGCCGGGTGTAGTAGACATCCAGTTTATCCATTCTATCCATCCTAAATCTGACCACAAGAATCGGGACATCCTAAATCTTTTTTCTACCATACTATATAGTAGAAAGTATGGGGATTAGAACGCAGAGTTAGTTTTTTTATCTTAACCCATGTCATTTCCTGCTCCCTCTAACCCCCTGTCTATATATCCCACCCCCTTGTAGGAAGAGGATGTAGATTTCCTGGCTAAGTTCTCGCGCCTGGTGAATGGAATGGGCCAGAGCTTGGTGCTGTCCTGGAGCAAACTGTCTAAGGGGGGCAGTGTAAAGGAAGCTGCCCAGACTCTGCAGGCCATAGAGGGGAAGCTCCCTCTGATGCTCGCCCTACTGGTCCACGAGGACGATGATATCTCTGCTAATATAGTCGGCTTCTGCTACGAGTATCTGCACGTGCTTAAACAGGTGAGGAAGGGATATTTTAAGTCATTTTAAAAAAAAATATTTAAATTTTAAAGTTAAAGGTGCAGTGTGTAATATGACATCATCAAGAAAGTTCTACAAAGTTCTAGAATGCAACGCTTCCTGGGTAACCCCAACCCTTTCGAATAATAACAGAAGCTACAGTGGCCTTCAAGGACAAGAACAATTCTAAATTTTAAACAATGCACCTGATGACATTCCAACTATGACACTTTCAAGATGGCTGCACTAGGCCTTGGTCCAAGATATGCAGAAATATGGACATATATGAGACCCTTTCTAAGGGAAAAATAAATAATTCAAAACATTTTTTTCAGCTATTATGCACTAAATTAAATGTACTTATGGATATTATAATTACTTTCTACAAAATCTGCTAGGAAATAAAACCCAAAATTCTACACACTGCAGCTTTAATTTTATTTTTTAATCATTTTTAAAGCTATTTTTATTTGGAAGGAGGCTACTTTAATTTTTTATTTATTTTTTTTCAATTCAAATACATTTTTTTAATAATAAAAAAAAAAATAGTTTAAGCTTAAACCTGCAGTGTGTAGAATTGTGGGTTTTATTTCCTAGCAGATTTTGTAGAAAGTAATTATAATATCCGTAAGTACATTTAATTTAGTGCATAATAGCTGAAAAAAATGTTTTGAATTATTATTTTTTCCCTTTCAAAGGGTCTCATATATGTCCATATTTCTGCATATTTTGGACCAAAGCCTAGTGCCGCCATCTTGAAAGTGTCATAGTTGGAATGTCATCAGGAGCATTGTTTAAAATTTAGAATTGTTCTTGTCCTTGAAGGCCACTGTAGCTTCTGTTATTATTCGAAAAGGTTGGGGTTACCCAGGGAGCGTTGCATTCTAGAACTTTCTAGAACTTACTTGATGATGTCATATTACACACTGCACCTTTAAGTCTGTTTTGTCTTCACACTATATTTGTTCACGCTGGTATTTAAATAAAGTTTTTTTTTTTTTACTCCTGTTTACAATAATGAACATTTTATTAGACATGGTATCACTTATTCCTATGGGAACTGACAAAAAGATTAATGCTGAAAATGTGATATATGGGTACAGCTACATTACGTGGTGATGCGACCAAATGAAAGAGTTAGTCTGGACTTTGATAGTGACACATGACACTTTATTTGACTTTAGTTTATTTCCATGTTGCCTAAACGTTTAGTTAGAAAGTTAGCAGTCGAGGTAAACATGTTTTTGAGCTTTCGATAAAATCACACATGAAACTCAATAAGAAATATTTTATTATTTTTTCTGCTCTACTTAGTATCTAGAATTTATCCAATGTAAATATCGTTTATCTTACTCTTATTCTACTCTATAGTTTGTATCGTTCCTTTTGCACTGTGGACCAGTGATTCACGCCATTTCTATTCTGATGTATGTCCAGAATTTACAATAAAAAACTTTGATTTTGACTTGACTTAAAGACCTATTTCACCGGTTTGAATATGAAGGTGTATTGAATTCTGAGATCCTATGTAGTATAAATGTGCAAAAAAAAATTGAAATCGGTTCATCCTAGCCTGAGAAAAGGCAGAAAGAGTGTTTTTTTTAACCCTATATTTCTCTTTCTCGTGACATCACAGAAAGATTAATATAGGGTTAAAAAAAAACACTCTTTCTGCCTTTTCTCAGGCTAGGATGAACCGATGTCAATTTTTTTTTGCACATTTATACTACATAGGATCTCAGAATTCAATACACCTTCATATTCGAACCGGTGAAGTAGGTCTTTAACCATGTGCTGTCTTCTGTGTGTTTGTAGCTTCCCCAGCTGACCGACCAGCAGAAGACCAACATAGAAGTGAGTGTGTGATTATAAATAGACAATTATGGGATTATTAACATCTGTAATAATATATAAATATCTGATCATTTAATTTCGGGTTTAAAAAAAAATAATTCAATATTTAATTAGATTTATTTCTCCTTCTCCCCAGGCGATCATGCTCGCTGTCATGAAGAAACTGACGTATGACGATGAATACAACTTTGAAAACGAGGTGAGGTTCAGAGGATTCAGTGTTTTTAAGCAAATAAATACTCAAAATGCCCTTTCCCGGGCAGTGCCAATATATCATCATATTTAGTTTTTTTTAAATTGTATTGTCGACTCCAAAAAATCGGTTTAAGGGTTTAGGGTCCTTGGAAATGTTACTTTTAAGAAGCTGTACTGAACCCTCTCATTACCGTGTGTGTCTGTGTGTGCGTGTCTCTCTCTGTGTGTGTGCGTGTGTGTCTCTGTGTGTGTGTGTGTGTGTGTGTGTGTGTGTGTGTCTCTCTCTCTGTGTGTGTGTCTGTGTGTGTGTGTCTCTCTCTGTGTGTGTCTGTGTGTGTGTCTCTCTCTGTGTGTGTCTCTGTGTCTGTGTGTGTGTGTCTCTCTCTGTGTGTGTGTCTCTCTCTGTGTGTGTGTGTGTGTCTCTGTGTGTGTGTGTGTGTGTGTGTGTGTGTGTCTCTGTGTGTGCGTGTGTCTCTCTGTGTGTGTGTCTCTGTGTGTGTGTGTGTGTGTGTGTGTGTGTGTGTGTGTGTGTGTGTGTGTGTGTGTGTGTGTGTCTCTCTCTGTGTGTGTATCTCTGTCAGGGGGAGGATGAGGCCATGTTTGTAGAGTACAGGAAGCAGCTGAAGATGCTTCTGGATCGTCTGGCTCAAGTTTCTCCTGAACTTCTGCTGGAAGCCGTGAGGAGAGTCTTCACTAATACTATGCAGTAAGAACACACACACACACACACGCACATGCACACACACTATGCAGTAAGAACACACACACACTCACACACACACACGCACATGCACACACACTATGCAGTAAGAACACACACACACTCACACACACACAGTAAGAACACACACGCACACTATGCAGTAAGAACACACAGTATTTATTTATTTATTAAGAGAAATATTGTCATCTCTAGAGGGCTAAAATGTCTTCTCTCTCTCTCTCTCTCTCTCTCTCTCTCTCTCCCTCTCTATCTCTGTCCCTCCCTCTCTATCTCTGTCCCTCCCTTT
>CASHTC010001194.1:2500-32851 GCA_949357725.1 Hyperoplus immaculatus
GCACACACACAGTACAGATAGGTAGTGGATCGTGAGGAGATATTCACTGATTTTGATAAAAAGTGTTCTCCAAAATAACTGACTACACCTCCTTTAAATGTTGTAGCTTCCTGCTATGTGTGTGTCTCTCTCTCTCTCTCTCTCTTTCTATCTGTCAGTACCCTTCTCCCCAAAAGAGGCAATAACAAAATATATAATTTTTTTTTTAAATAGCAAAAATAACAGTTCAGGGTGGAAACATTTATATATCCTTCTGACCAACAACTATGTATTGATATATGACACCCCCTGCCTGGACCGTACCCTCTTAACCTTAAACAAGCTCTCATTCTCTAATAGATTTGGTGTTGAGAGGAACATGATTCCTATTAAAAAACGTCTCAAAACACATGAGATATGTTTAGAATGTGCTGAAAGTTTTGAGCAATCCAGGAGAATAAATATTGTGTCTCAATCCAGAATCCCTGAGAGCCTTACTGCATTATATTCTGTTATACTAGTGTCAGAGGGAACCTGAATGTTATCATTTCCTTTACAGAAATAAAGACATTTCCGCCAGACATTTGATGCAGAAAAATACATAAATTGGAACTTTAAAATCCACCAGAATGCAGGAAATTAAGCTTTTTACGCTGAAACTTTTCTGTGTGAGATCCACTACCACACCCCCGGTTATAATGTGCCCCCGACCCAATGAGCTTACCTGTCTTACTCTCAGCCCGGGAAGACATTTCTACACACACACACACACACACACACGGACAAACACACACACACACGGACACACACACAACTCAGATGAGCAAAGCCACAGGTAAATCCGCTGGTCTCATGGTTAACGGTCTTTGTGTTGTCAAATGTTGTAGTTTCCTGCTATGCGTCTCTCTCTCTCGCTCTCTCTCTCTTCCTTCCTACTTCTTCTTCCTCTTCCTCTTTTCTCTTAAAGGTGCAGAGTGTAGAATTTATTGTCATTGTTCAGAATAGACTTGAAATGGAATATAATATTCATCAGTATGTTTTAATTAGCGAATAATAAGTAGTTTTTTCTTTTATTTCCTGAGAAAGAGCCTGATATATCTTAATACAGTGATGTAATGATGTCAGGCCAGTAGGTGGCCACACACACACACACACACACACACACACACACGAGCAGCAGCCGAACATTGGTCAGTGGGTAAAAAAACTTGCAAAGCACAAACAATACATAAAGTATAGGCAATAAAACAATAATAAAAAAAAATAGTAACTAGAACAGTAATTAGTCATTCAGTTAAAGTTAAAATGAATGGTGTTGAAAAATGTAAATGTAAATAAATAAATCCATCAACTGTTAACAAGTCTGATGGATGTTGGCACAATAATCTGTCATAGAAGGATGAGAATGTCAGGGCGTCTCACCACAGCATGGAGAACATCTGTCAGGACTGAAGAGGCTAAAAGAATGAGTGACAGTTCTGACTGTTCAGTTGATCAACAGATCTACTTGGTTTTATTCAGAAAGCTTTGCAAAAATGTACAATTTATTCAAACAAGAGTAAATGATTTTTGAGTAGATTTAAAAAATCATAAACAAGTCAAATGGTCTGAATAGCCTAGAAAAGCCCAGATGCAACATCACATCATCTTTTTAACATGACAGAGTTAAGGTGAGTGAACTTGGTGAGGATACAATAAAGATATATGAGTTAAAGTTGCTCTTTCAGTGTGTGTTAATTCTAGCGCCCCCCTTTGGACTAAAGCGGTAGTGTTTTTACTGCGCCAGCTGTTCCTGGCTGAGCTTACCCATGACAAAAGGCATTAAGGAAAGCTATATAAAAATAAAATGTAATGTATGATCATCAGAGGAAAGCATAAACCGTCCACATAATATGATAGAATTCTTTCATTAATAATAAAGTTGCATCTGTGACGTCTACACAAGCTTGATTCAAACAATTAAGAAAAGAAGCACAAATACTCAATCCTTACTGACTAATGTTTCGTATTAACGACATATGTAAAACAGTATTTCCACAATATTCAAACTTCACAATTATGATTCTATATTTACAGAGGAATCTTTTCAATCAATCGACTTGTGCCGCTAGAATCAACAGCTTCATATTTCCTCGTAGCTCCTCTGATTACCATGTTACTGCCAAACTAAACATGAAAGCTACATACTGTATGTAAAAGAATATGTCCACATTCTTCAAACTGTACTGTCATGTTTCTTAAAGTGTAACTGCACACTTACAAATGTTTTTTTGAGATAGAGGCTCAATTAAATGACTGTGTTTTTTAAGGAACACATAAATGCTGGTGTTAATATTGAAAAAAATATGTACGTTTTAAGACATTGCATGCATTGGAAAAAACAACAAAAACAAAGATTTGAAAAACAACTTTGACCTTTGGCTTCGAATAGTATGCTATACGCCAGCCAATCAGAGGTGGGCACTACACTTCACCCCAGGAAGCCAGGAAGCCACGCTCTTTTCCAACATTATGCTACTACTGTTATACCTTTCCTGCTATTCTGGCCCCCAGACCGTAGTCGAGGAGCACAGGGGACACGTTCCCTTCATAGATGTTATTTCGCTGGTAACACCCTTCACTTCTACCGGTAGTGTGTCGGCTTATGGGTCTCAATGGCCACAGATTCTTGGCAGGCTGGGTTCTTTATTCCCGGTTTGCACTCACTTTACAGTAGCCCACATTAGCTTATGCTGCATTCTCTCGCTTGCACACACACACACACACACACACACACACACACACACATGTTTCACTTGATTGACACACTCACTGACGTCCCTCACACACACACACTGCCGCTCACTCGTTGCGCTACTCTGTCTCGTAACACTACGTCTACGATAGAGACATCATATACATCCGAGTCGCCCGCCAACAATGTTGAATTAGGAAAGTCCTAATTCAAAATCCACCTCAGACGACCCATCTGTGTGGCATATGAGCTCACATCGTGCAGCGACAGGGCCGTTAGACTTTGTGTCACTCTCCATTTTTCAAGGAAGTCATGTAATTCAGATCTTCCTGAGTGACAGCTAGCAGCTAGCCCGCCTCCTTCACAGCTGTTGCGCCCCCCCAATCCCCTTCCAAACTGTCAGCCGTCAGAAACTGGGTCAGACCGGTTCGAAGGCATTTTTCAAAATTGTGCAGTGGGAGAAGTTATGCTGAGAAAGTGGTGCAGTTACCCTTTAATATATGGCTCTTACAGTTGAATCTTTTCAATTAATTAACTGATTCATTTGTTACAAAAACATGAACGTTTTCTGTAGCTGTGATCCTGTGTAGAGTCTCTAATTCCTACAGATGACACAGAGACACTGAGGAACCAGGTTTGGACCAGAACCCAAACCCAGGGTAAAGAGGTTCAGTGAATGTGGTGTTGAAGGTGTGGATGTGGATCAGTGAGTCAGAGGAGACTCTGTAGAAGGACAGAGAGCCAGCAGGACAGTCCACATACACTGCTACTCTGTGAGAGACAGAGGAGGAGCGGATGGATGTTGATCTGTTATTGTGACAGACAGAGTAACCACCATCAGAGCCAAACATACTCCAGGACTTACTAGTACGTCCAAACACACAGTCATAACTGTTTCCTTTCCTGCTGATTCCTCTGTAACTCACTATTATATCAACACTTCCTCTCCACTCGACCTCCCAGTAACGGCGACCAGTCAGAACATTACTACACAGCAGCTGAGGCCTGGGGTCAAACCTCTCTGGATGATCAGGATATGGCTGATCCTCTCCCACCTCTGTCACCATCATGTTGTTGTCAGACAGTTTGAGTCTTCTGTTCAATGTGTTTGTGTCCAGTGTGAGTTCACAGGAATCTAATGGAAGAAAAAGACACAGCAGCAGTTATTAATCCATCATCTGCTCATTGATTGACAGTTTGATGATTATGAACATTATAAACACACTCACACTTCTTCAGACCTGGCGTCAGCCATTGGACTCCAGCAGGCTCCACCCTGAAAGGAAAAGGGGGGTGGGCGGGTCAGACCAGCACATCCTCTTTCAGCATGCACGTATGGACACTACATTAGCTTGAGGCTCTTTTCGCCTGCAGAGGCCAGATGATGTAACCCTTATATTAAATGTGCCAAAAAACAAAAGGACAAAAACAAAACAACAACAATTATTGTGCCCGCAATAAAAAAGACTACTAACTAACTAAACTGTCTCCAGCTCTCCCTCCTCTATCAGACTGACAGCATCCTCTTCGTACCTGAGAGTGTCCAGTCTCCAGAGGGGGCCGTCCCGTCCAGCAGACAGTAGCTCCACTCCTGAGGCTCCTGGATGGTTGTAGCTCAGGTCCAGCTCTTTCAGATGGGAGGGGTTGGAGCTCAGAGCTGAGGCCAGAGAAGCACAGCCTTTCTCTGTGATCAGACAACCTGACAGCCTACACACACACACACACACACACACACACACACACACACACACACACACACACACACACACACACACACCACCTGTGAACATATGATGAGAGTTATTTGTTCCTTTGTTTTTTGTTCATGTACATCAGTGGTTCTCAGAGTGTGGGGCGCACCCCACCGGTGGGGAATAGAGACATGACACAACGAACGGGAGGAAAATATGTCCAGATCCGTGACACATAGTGTTTTTTTTATTTAATAAACATTTTCCCCAGTTCCCAGTGTGAGTTGGAGGAGTGAAGAAGAGCCCCTGCTATTTCCCTTCTTCAATTAACACGTACAAACCTTAATAACGTGGATAGAACAGACGCCGAAATCATCGGCCCAGCGCGCAATCACTAATAAAGAGTTTGACGCGAGATGCGCAATGGACACACTGTGTCATTCACCGATCTAAACAACGTTTTGACAGAGGTTGTGATTGGGGTCAATTTCATCAAAACCCGACCGATGAAAGCTTGACTGAGGAGATAGGAGCTGATCACACACACACACACACACACACACACACACACACACACACACACACACACACACACACACACACACACACACAAAAAAAATCTAACGAACACACCCAACTGTTCAGCCATGTTTCCATCTAATGTGAAGCAAATCTTTTGGAAAAAAAAAGAAATGCGAATAAGGTGCATTACCAACAAGTGGTTGGAGCGGATAAACTACATGCGTTCTCGCACCAAGCAGCGATCAAGGCATTATGGTCCGTCACACCGAAAGCGTTGCACGCGAGGGCCATCCCTTCTAACGCCCGCTTTATCATATTCTGGTTTATTTTGGTTCATCGCCTCAAAAGTTCAATATTTTCACTATAGCCATGTTATCCATCGGTCCGTTGTCAGTCATGTGTGTTTAATGTTCGCTACGTCAAAACTCATTCGAAAACTTTTTTGTGAATTTTGATTGAATTTTTGCGTTTCCGTCACCGTTCGGTAATTCAAAGTTTTCCTTAAAGAAGAAAGATGGAAAAAGCAGCTAAAGTTGTTTTTGATCTTTGACGTCCAAGAAAAAGATCTCCAGCCCCACATGCACTACTCTCTAAATAAATGATAGTACTTCTTCTCAGGGAGAAGAAGGCAGTAAGGGAGGCAGTAAGTAAGTTTAATTAATATTATTTTTTTTAAATATTTGCTAATTTTGATAAGCACTGCAGTTGACTTGACCTTTAAAGGGGAGTACATGTAGTCCTAACACTAGAATGAAAAGCCAGGCCAACCTGTGTTGCAAACTTTGTTGGCGGGAACATTCCAAAAAAATCCCAAATTGCAAAACAAAAAAATCGCTCACTACAGTCTCTGGAAAATGTCTGCAGAGGTAGAGGCAGCTTACACTATCTAAAGTAGTTAGCTGATAGCTAGCATAGCTGACAGCTAACTAAAACTATCTTTGTAGGAGTAGTAAACTAACAGCTAACTAAAGCAGGAGATCTTTCTAAATGTAGTTGTTGTGTCTCACAGGTGTAATGAAGTTTTGACACAGCTATTCATAAGCAACTATTCTATCTCTTTGTGGCTGTCGCTACAAAACAGTCGAGCTCACTGAAAATATGCTGCTAACAGGAGGATGAGATATAAATATCATATATCTATCTATAATCTAATGTATTTACTGTCTGAAAAAAAGACTTACAACTGTTTGTATTTTTTAACATTTTCTGTTTTTTCAACATTCAAAGTGTTAGCTTATATACACTCAACAAAAATATAAACGCAACACTTTTGTTTTTGCTCCCATTTTTCATGAGATGGACTTAAAGATCTAAAATTCATTCCAGATACACACACACACACACACACACACACACACACACACACACACACACACACACACACACAGGCTGTGTCTTGATTCAGGGGTTGCACCCTACGTAGGCTGCATTTGAAGACCGATTGCGTCATAGCGGCGCGCAAAGGCTGTCCCGTTTGCAAGGCTCCTTGCAAGGCTCCTCATATGCGGCCAAGAAATGCAGCCTACGTTTCACGGTTTTGAAGGCTGCATCAGATGTATCCTTCGTGGCCCAACATATCCCAAGATTTATTGCGTTTTTTCAGAGATGGCATAAAATAAAATAAAAAATAACAAAACAGCAACGTGTTGCTCCATCTTCTTAACTTTTATCTTCCTTTCTTTTTTTCTTGTACTTTTTTTTCTTTTCGTCTGGTAGGCAACTTCTTTTTCTTTTTTCCTCCATTGACAGGGCTGTCTCCGTTGGCAGCAATCAGGGTTGCTAAGCAGCACAGGAGCGGCGAGTCGTCACGCAAGGTAACGGCTTGTTACGTAAACCGGAAATGCTCGTAAACCGAGACCTGCGGAGACCGTCTCATTTAACAAGGCTCGTTGGCCTTAAAACCGGCCTTAAAATCGGCCTTCATAGGCTATAGCCTTCATAGACCGCGAGACTGCGTCCTACCAAGGCTGCAACCCCTGAATCAAGACACAGCCACACACACACACACACACACTGATCATCATACAGCTGGGCTCACAATGAGGCAACGTGTTGTAGCGTGTATTTGAGTTCAGAGCGATGTGCGTTCAGGTTTGGAGTCGGCACCGTGCGCATCAACAGTCATTCAAAGCAGCGGTAGTAATCACACAACCGGACGGTGTAGAAAGTCCCGTCAGTTAAAAATAGTGTAACAGTTTTCAAATCCATGTTAAAATCGGCAGGATAAAGAACAAGTTAGCTTAAAAAAAGTTGCTAACGGTGTCAAATGTGTTGTGTTCAGGTCGGCTCGGTAATATTAGGTCAAATGTCTATAAAAGGTCATCATCATGATGTGTTCAAATGTAGCACAAAAAAAAAAGTTTTGGCGAGAATCTTGAATAATAAAGTTTTGGTGAAAAACTTGTTTTTTCAGCAATATAAAATAAATAGTAAAGATGGAATTATGACCTGTTTAACATCCTATCTTGAGCTCTGATCATTTTATACAAGTTCTCTTTCAACAAAATAATAGAAAAGTGATGACACAGATGCTTATATTTTCTCGATTTTTGAATTGTATTACTTGATTTTATTTCAATACATTTTAAACTTTTAAGCCTGACCTATTTTGTTACTATTTTGTAAACACAATCGGGGAACGGTGGGGCTTGAAAATATTCCCACCTCCAAAGTGGGGAATGACAAAAAAAGTTTGAGAACCACTAATGTACATTATGGTTTGGGGCGGTGCACTAACAGGTTAGTAAATCATAAACGTTTAGGAAAAATTAATAAAAGGGGCAGGCGAAAGTGCGTATCGTGTGTGCGGGCGTTTCCGACGGGTACGTTGTTTAGAAGACAATGACGTCTTAACCTAATTATGGTTCAGATAGAATACTTTACAGCCCCGTCTATAATAAATAGTAATCTGTGGTATTTAATAATTCAACAATAAAAAATTAAAGGAGAGAAAGTTCTGAAACAAATTGGAAATGTATTCTTTGAGTCTAGAAACAACTGTTGAAGTATAACTAAAGATCCTTCAATAAATCATTTTGGAGACACAATCCTACACAGGTTAACTTGTTATAAACTGATGTAAATCAGATGTTAATTAGTCATCAGTTGAACTGGTGCATGAAGCCTGACCTGAGAGTCTCCAGTTTACAGTGTGGACTCTGTAGCCAAGCAGACAGATGCTTCACTCCTGAATCCTGCAGGTCGTTGTTACTCAGGTCCAGCTCTCTCAGATGGGAGGGGTTGGAACTCAGATCTGAGGCCAGAGAAGCACAGCCTGCCTCTGTGATCAGACAGCCTGACAACCTACACACACACACACACACACACACACACACACACACACACACACACACACACACACATTAACACACAGGAACCATCTGAGAACACATGATTTGTTTTAATTTGCTGTTCGGGTATGTTTTTTTTGGTCCAGAGAGAATCCATGTGTATTATATATATTAAACGTATTTAAAAATTCAGCAATACAAATGAAAAGAGAAACTGAAGTAAATCAGTTGTTAAATGGTCATGAACTGGTGCATGAAGCCTTACCTGAGAGATTCCAGTTTACAGTGTGGACTCTTCAGTGCAGCAGACAGATGCTTCACTCCTGAAACCTGCAGGTCGTTGTTACTCAGGTCCAGCTCTCTCAGACTAGAGGAGGAGCTGAGAACTGAGGACAGAGCTTCACAGCTTCTCTCTGAGAGGTTACAGCCACTCAGCCTGGAGAGACAACAGTGTCAAAAAGAGTATTACATTTTTATTTTTTCAGTTAAAAGATGGCAGAGTATGTATTGGTGAATAAATCCTACGTACAGAGCTTTGTTGGAGGCTTTGACCACTGGCAGAAGCCTCAGAAGAACCTCCTCTGAAGCAGAGTATTTCTTCAGATCAAACATGTCCAGATCTTTTTCTGATGACAGTAAGATGAAGCCGAGAGCTGACCACTGAGCAGGAGACAGATAATATGTGGAGGGACGTCCTGATCTCAGGGACTGTTGGATCTCCTCCACTAGAGAACTATCATTCATTTCATTCAGACAGTGGAACAGATTGATGCTTTTCTCTGCAGAGGGAGTCTCCTCAATCTTCTCCTTGATGTACTGGACTGTATCCTGATTGGTCTGTGAGCTACTTCCTGTCTGTGTCAGCAGACCTCTGAGGAGACTCTGATTGGTCGGCAGTGAAAGACCCAGGAGGAAGCGGAGGAACAAGTCCAGGTGTCCATTTGGACTCTGTAAGGCCTTGTTTACAGCACTCTGGTAAAACTGTGTCTCTGCAGATTCCTGGGAGGTTGTTTGTTCTTCTGCCATCAGATTGACTCCAGTGTTGATGAATGTCAAATGGACATGAAGAGCAGCCAGAAACTCCTGAACGCTCAGATGGACGAAGCAGAACACCTTGTCCTGGTACAGTCCACTCTCCTCTTTAAAGATCTCTGTGAACACTCCTGAGACCACTGAGGCTGCTGTGATATCTATGCCACACTCTGTCAGGTCTGATTCATAGAAGATCAGGTTTCCTTTCTGTAGCTGCTCAAAAGCCAGTTTCCCCAGTGACTCAATCATCTTCCTGCTTTTTGGACTCCAGTGAAGATCTGTTTCAGCTCGTCCATCATATTTAACGTTCTTCAGTTTGGCCTGAACCACCAGGAAGTGGATGTACATCGTAGTCAGGGTCTTGGGCAGCTCTCCCAACCATCTGGTCTTCAACACTTTCTCCAGAACTGTAGCAATGATCCAGCAGAAGACTGGGATGTGGCACATGATGTGGATGCTTCGTGATGTCTCAATGTGGGAGATGATTCTGCTGGCCTGCTTCTCATCTTTAAATCTCTTCCTGAAGTACTCCTCCTTCTGTGGGTCAGTGAACCCTCTGACCTCTGTCACCATGCCAACACAGTCAGGAGGGATCTGATTGGCTGCTGCAGGTCGTGTGGTTATCCAGAGGCGAGCAGAGGGAAGCAGTTTCCCCCTGATGAGGTTTGTCAGCAGCACATCCACTGAGGTGGACTCTGTAACATCAGTCAGGATCTCAGTGTTGTTGAAGTTAAGAGGAAGACGACACTCATCCAGACCGTCAAAGATGAACAGAACCTGGAACTTTTCAAAGTGGGAGATTCCTGCTGCTTTAGTTTCAGGGAAGAAGTGATGAACAAGTTCCAACAAGCTGAACTTTTTCTCTTTCAGCACAGTCAGCTCTCTGAAAGTGAAAGGAAATATGAACTGTATGTCCTGGTTGGTTTTGTCTTCAGCCCAGTCCAAAGTGAACTTCTGTGTTAAGACTGTTTTCCCAATGCCAGCCACTCCCTTTGTCATCACTGTTCTGCTTGGTTCTTCTCTTCCAGGTAAGGCTTTAAAGATGTCTTCTTGTCTGATGGTTGTTTCTGGTCTGTGTGGTTTCCTGGATGCTGTTTCAATCTGTCTGACCTCATGTTCATCATTGACCTCTCCAGTCCCTCCCTCTGTGATGTAGAGCTCTGTGTAGATCTGATTCAGAAGGGTTGGGTTTCCTGCTCTAGAAATCCCCTCAAACACACACTGGAACTTCTTCTGCAGGTTAGACTTTAGTTCACGCTGACACTTTGCAACTCTGGCTTCTGAAAGAACAAAGAACAAATGTGAATAGCAAACTCCAGAATAACTTACTGAATGAGAACACAAGAGATGAGTTCACACTGACACACTGGAACTATGGTTCCTGAATGAATACACAAGAAATAAGATCAATTACTGATTTATGATGAAATTACATATAAACAGATGTAAACATTAGTCCCTCCATTTCTCAAGAATCGAGTAAATTTCACATTTCTCCATCATGTAAAACCAAAAAGCCTCATGCCAAAGCCATGAACGACTCTAGACATGTGGCACTCATCTCCATCCTCTGCAAATGCATGGAGTGGCAAGGCACATTGGCTCTGCTAACTTTAAGGATATGTGCTGTGGAGGGTGGCGACCACATGACACACCCCACCCTCTTTCTGCGCCACTTTCTGTCCTTGACACAAAATTCTTACGGGGTCTACAAAAAGGCCCAACGGTGCATGTCTCTCCTGCAGAGGTTCAGTAGTTTTGACATCAGATAGTAAATTTTTACTACAGTATACCAGTCACTCATTGAATCAGTCCTTACATTTAACATTGTTTCCTGGTCCATATAGTTTCTCACATAACTCCTTTCAGTTTCTCCCCTCAGGCTGCTTCAGAGAACCTTTGGCCCAAAAATAACTGACAAGAACTATTTAATTCCCACTGCAATATGCACTTTCAACAAGGCCAGATAGATACTAGCTTTTAATGAAATTTTACTTAGCACACAAACATTTTTAAGGTTTTATTGAAATGTTTCTGTGATTTTAGGTGAGTCTTTTGTTTTTTATGTTGTTTGAGGCTCAAACTGAAAGTAAGTTTCATTGTCACTATATACTACACTGTACAAAACAGTTTATTGAATTGAAATGAGTTCAGAGAAATCCTCTTACTGCTCCACAGAATGTCAGCAAGCTCCTTCTGCTTCATTCTCCTCAGGAAGTCCAGTGTGATCTTCAGAAATGCCTCTCTGCTGCTGCTCTGCTCCTCATCCTCACTCTGACCCTCTAAGCATTCTGGGTAATCTGGACTCAGAAGCTTCTGGATCTTCTTCAGCTCCTTCTTCACGAAAGTGACGATGTTTTCCTCCAGCAGCTGGAACAGAATATTATATGAACGACACGATCAAACTAAAATCATAAAACAGAAAACATCAGATCCATGTTGGACAGACTGACAGTCCACTGGTCTAAACAGTTAAACATGGAGGTTGTTGTGAACAGAACAGATGGAAAGTAGTTGTTGTTCATGTACAGACCCTGAATGTGGAGTCCAGGTGTGTTTGATGCTGCTGGGCAGACCGACCAATGGGAACATCTGAGATCTCCTGGTCGACTCTGTGGAGAAACCATGAAGGATTAGCTATTATCATATCTGGGGTTGAGGTAACCTTCCAGGGTCAACTGGCCAGGTGAAGGCTGACACAGAGAAATGGGGTGCAGGCAGGATGTCGGCACATAGGTGCCTCTGCTGCGTTAACAATGCCGATATGGGGTTTGTGATGTGAAACCTACAATCGAATCCTCCTGCTGTTAGTGAACTGTCAGGAAGTTGGTGCCAAGCTGGTCAGTGACTGGTTCTATCAGACTGATTTTACTGGGCAGCTCCACTGTGAATGTCTTTGACTTTACGAATGTGAGTACTGGAAAACAACATCAATCCTTGTGTCCATTGAGGGATACAGTTCGGTTTGGTACGGTGCGGTAACCCTAGATCTGGCTTGTGTTTCAATGAAGACAGTACTCTTACTTCTTGGTAGGTGGGGTTTATGCCTAGCGACAGAACAGCACTGGCGGCAGGCAGCAGATACATAACTATCGTGACATCATAGCAGCTATGTAACTATGCTCACACCGTAGCAGTGGGACAAAGTGTAGTCCAATGAATGGACTGCAGAGTGTAGCTCCACCCTTTTGGGACCCTTTGTGATGGCTTGGTACCCCGAACAATGGGGGACAAAATAGGTACAGCGCGGTTATATTGGTACCCTTCACAACTTTTCACAGTGGAAACACAAATAATTGCGTGATGTACCAAACCAGACTGAACCCCTTTGTAGAAACCAGGCTGTAGTGCTCTCAGATTTATCAGGTTTAACAGCTGGAGATCTCAGGAGTGTTTCATTTCTAGTCAGTTCAACAAACTGAAGTCCACCTTTAAAGGATAACTGCTTCCTGCTGATAGAAACAAAGAGCTCGGGTTCAATAGGCATTTTGGACCAAACAGTTTTATGAACTTTTCTAGAGGAACTGTCTGATTATGAAATTTATGCTTCAAAGGCTTGTTTCCTGTTAGCGTTCGCACCGCTAATAGGAAAACACTGAAGAGACATAAGCCGGCCAGCGGTTCGTCACATTTACCGACTCACAGCGTAACTTCAACATGTCATACGAGAAGGTTAACTATTTTTATAGTCAGTTGCGTGAATGGACGTATTGGCTCATGGGGCACCGTCTCTATGAATTGACGTCAGGACCGCCGTGTTGGCCACTGAAATGTACCATAGTTGAGCACAGAACGGAGAACTCTCACAAACAAAGTAGATTTAAGCCGTCAATCATGCTTGGGCACGGTACAAATGTCAGTGTGAGTGTGCCTTCAGTTGTTAGAATATAAATAAATTGAGGTAAACGATGCTGAAAGGAAAACAACAGGTTAAAAAAATGACATAAATCTGCGATATATGAATCCTAGGAACAGTTTACCTATCTGCAGCAGAGGGTGGTTGTCCTTCAAAATTAATGTCATCATCTTTTGAGTTGTCACTCTTGAAGGACAAACAGCTGGCTCCAGGACCAGGAGAGTCTGGCCTCTGATCGATCCTGTAAAAAAAAAAAAGCATTGATAAATGAATCCAAAAAGATGAATTAGGTCTAACGTGACAAATTAACTTGAATATTCTTGTAGACAGACTAGTATGAAGTATTTGTATCAGTCTGTAAGAGCCATTTCCGATTGTCAATTTATGTTTCATGTCATGTGTTGTCCACCATGTGTCACTGCCCTATTGCCTAGGGTATAAATGTGTGTGACTTGGGGGTTTGTTTGTTGTTTGACCCCGGAAAGGCATACTGTATGCATCTGTACACTAATTGTTTGTTAGAGTCATTGAAGATGTGCCTGGATTATATTCATGTCATGGTGTCATGGTGAAAAATTAATGGACTGCACAACTAAGAGCAGTAGATAGCTCATAACCTACAAAGCGACTGCACTGTTTACATTGGGTCAGCATAGCGTGTCAGCCACCTTACTCGGGAGTAGAACCAATAGGAGCATACTTACTTGACTTAGCTCCTAAATAACTCAAAAACCAGCCGTAGTAGTGAGAACTAGCTGATCGGAACAATTGTCAAACCATCGGCATCAAAGGCACGGAGGCGGCACGAGGACTTGGAAAGCAACCGGTAGCATAGCGCAGCTTCGACTATTGTACCTTGTGGAGGACGTCTGCGGGCAGCGGATGGATTGGGAAGCTGTCAGGATATCTTCTGAGCTGGAGTGCGTCTGGAGACTGCGGGAGGAAGAGGAGACCCGACATCGGGAGCTGTTAGGATTTTGGCTTCATCGGCAGTTATTGTCTGATATGACGGAGGAGCTACGGCGCTAACGCAGAAGACTACAGCTGTGGAGCATCGTACACAAGCTGCCGCACCGTGCCCAACGATGCATTTAGAGAGGTTTGTGTAGAGCTACACTTTAATGGCCAATTGAAATGTGTGCACACATTTTTATATATTTTTTTTAACCTTTATATATACAGGTAAATCCCATTGAGACCGAAGACTCTTTTACAAGGGAGACCTGTTTTCCATTCCTACGTTACCATTCACACACACATTCATACACCGATAGCAGGCTAACTATCGACATTCACATGAGGCAAGGTGGGTGAAGTGTCTTGCCCAAGGACACAACAACCATGACACAGGTGGCAGGGCGGGGATCGAACCTCCAACCCTTTGATCATCAGCCGACCCGCTCTACCAACTGAGCCACAGCTGCCCCAAAATGTCTTTTGTCTGGGGCCTCTAAATCCAATTAATTGGTGACAACTTTGGCCTGACAAACTGACGTGACTGGACTTTTGTGTGGACAACTATTGAACTGATCGTGACTGTTAATCATGGTGGAAAACGCAGCGTCAGACATTGCCAAAAAGACTGGTAAAATACAAATACCAACTGATAAAAAAGCAGGCAGTATAACATTTGAGAATATAAATGAACGTGAAGAAAAGCGATGCTGAAAAGAAACAAACAGGCTTCAAAATTACATTAATTAGTGATCAGTGATATATGAATTCTAGGAACAGTTTACCTTTCTGCAGCAGACGGTTGTTGTCCTTTACACTCAATGTAACGACCTTTTGACCGGTCACTCTTGAAGGACAAACAGCTGGGTCCAGGTCCAGGAGAGTCTAGTCTCTGATCGATCCTGTTAAAAAAACAGCATTGACTCACTGACTCTTCGTCATCCACCTATCTGGGTTTGGGTCTTTGGTCCCACAGTTCAATCGGACCTAAAACTTCTCTTTCCCTTTCCATATTAACCAGTTCTGACTGGGGAAACCCGAGGCGTTCCCAGTGTGATGATATCTCTCCACCAAGTCCTGGGTCTTGGTGGTGCCTGGAACACCTCCCTAGTGAGGCGCCCAGATCTATCTATCTATCTATCTATCTATCTATCTATCTATCTATCTATCTATCTATCTATCTATCTATCTATCTATCTATCTATCATCCTTACAAGATGACCCAACCACCTCAACTGGCTCCTTTCTACCAAAGGAGCAGCGGCTCTACTCTGAGTCTCTCAGGATGACTGAGCTTCTCACCCTGTCTCTAAGGAAGGAAGTGTTCCATGCTTGAGCACTCACACTGTTCAAATGAAGAACATTCTAGCCATCAATGCTTGGGCATGGAATGAATGCTGGTGTGCCTGTGCCCTCAGATGTTAGAATATAAATAAACATGAGGTTAACAATGCTGAAATGAAAATTACAGGTTGAAAAATTACATAAATCAATGATATGTGATATCTAGGAACACTTTACCTCTCTGCAGCAGAGGTTTTCTGTCCTTTACAATTAATCACTTCCAATTTTTCCCAGAATCTCTTTGCGTCCGAAAAGCTGAGTCCAGGTCCAGGAGAGTCTAGTCTGTTGAACACAACACACACACAGAGCTTTGAGAGTGAATAATGACGGTGCAGTAATTTGAGTCATGGACAGTTAGAGATCCTCATGTCACCTCTGAGCTTTGGTCTGGCCGCCATGTTCCCCTCCCTCCTCTCTGTCCTCACTCTGATCCATAGCAGAGCCCACACCTTCACACACACTTTCACCTGCAGAGAAAACACATCAACATCAACTGAAATCCTCCTTTCCATCACTAGTCCTGTGAAGTATCAGCTGCTCCTCCAGTGATTGGCTGGTACGCTCTGATTCATAACATACAAATATGAAGAAGTTTCACTAAAATTCAAAACCATTATCAAACTACAGCGTGTTTGGTAATGACATGCCAGAAAAATACTTTCTTACTAGTGAGTATGAATGTGAAAACTTCAGACTTCAGATTGCACTAAAAAACACTGACACAACTTCAGTGGCCCTCAGTTACTAATCAGTGCGTGGAAACGTTCTTTCTTGCCGCGAAAAAATATGGGAATGTGATATCTCCGTCAGATTTACGACACGTGCGTACCAGCCGGATTTGTTCCTACCACCGTTTGTATGTTAGTAACCCTTCTAAAATGACGGGCACATGCCCACTCTCTGCAATCAGTCTACAGAAAAGATAGAAATTATTTTGCATTTCGATCCCCATATTTGATCCCCTATCAAAACATTGCTTAGTACTTGGTGTAGAAACCCTTGTTGGCAAGTACAGAGGTCAGACGTGTCTTGTAGTTGATGACCAGGTTTGCACACATCTCAGGAGGATATTTGGACCACTCCTCTTTGCAGATCCTTTCCTAATCTTTAAGGTTTTGAGGCTGTCGCTTGAGCTTCAGTTCCCTCCACAGATCTATTGGATTAAGGTCCGGAGACTGGCTAGGCCACTCCATGACCTTAATGTGCTTCTTCTTGAGCCACTCCTTTGTTGCCTTTGCTGTATTTTTAGGGTCATTGACGTGCTGGAAGACCCATCCACAACCCATTTTTACAGACCTGGCTGAGAGAAAGAGGTTGTCACCCAGTATTTCATGGTACATGGCCCCATCCATAGTTCCCTCGATGCAGTGAAGTCCACCTGTCCCCTTAGAAGGGAAACACCCCCAAAGCATAATGCTTCCTCCTCCATGCTTGACTGTGGGGATGGTGTTCTTGGGGTCATAGTCAGAATTCCTCTTCCTCCAAGCATGGCGAGTCACTATTATACCAAATGACTTGATTTTGTTCTAATCTGACCACATCACCTTCTCCCAAGCGTTCTCTGAGTCGTTCAGGTGTTCATTGGCAAACTTCAGACGGTTCTGTACATGTCCCTTCTTGAGCAGGGGGACCTTACGGGCACTACGGGATTTCAATCCATTACGGCATAGTGTGTTACTAATGGTTTTCTTGGTGACTGTGGTCCCAGCTGCCTTGGGATCATAAACAAGCTCCTCCCGTGTAGTTCTGGGCTGATCCCTCACCTTTCTCATGATCATTGATACCCCACAAGGTGAGATCTTGCATGGAGCCCCAGACTGAGGGAGATTGATGGTCATTTTGTGTTTCTTCCATTTTCAAATAATCGCACCAACAGTTGTCTCCTTCTTACCCAGCATCTCGCCAATGGTCTTGTAGTCTATTCCGGCCTTACACAGTTCTACAATCTTGTCCCTGATGTCCTTAGACAGAGATGTTAGAGTTTGATTTATTGACTCTGTTGACAGGTGTCTTTTATACAGGTAACAAGTTGAGACAGGTGTGTTTTATAAATGGAAATGTATTAGTTGAGATTAGGAATACTTTTTTAAAGCACAAGGACTAATCTGTGGGAGCCAGAATTATCTATGGTTGGTAGGGGATCAAATACTTATTTCACTCAATGAAATGTGAAATTATTTATATCTTTTTTTAATGTGATTTTCTGGATTTTCTTTTTGATATTCTGTCTATCTCTGTTAAAATAAACCTAGCTTTAAAATGATAGACCACTCATTTCTTTGTAAGTGGGCAAAGTTACAAAATCAGTGAGGGATCAAAAACTTATTTCCTCCACTGTAAGTGGCTCAGGTGAAAAAGAAACGGTTTGATATCAAAAGCGAAACAATGAAACCAGTGGAGGAGGACAGGGGCCACCTGATCTGTCAATCCATTAAGAAAGAATGACTGAAATTATTTGGAAAACGTCCATCGGTGGCTTGTTGCCAATGAGGGAGAATGAGGCTCAAGAGTCCATGCACTATCACCATAATTATTTCCTAATTCTAAGATTGTATTTTTCAATTGCTCATGTGTGTTATTATAATGAACAACCACAGTGATATCAACACACTTAAATTGTATTTGAAAGAAAATAGCATACAAAAAAAACTAAATGGTTAGTGAACACACCCTTTTAACTTCACAGTGCAAGTCTAAAAATAATCATCGGATTGACGTGAAAACCAGTTCAACAAGTGCCAAGTGTTTCCAGTCTGTCCCCGCCTCCTCTGCTTTACCTGCCTGAGGCTAAGGTGGATCTCTGCACCTGTGTTGACTGATAGAGATGTGTTTATATTGTCTGTGATGAGTTTGGCATTTAGTCTGATGCTTTCAGACTTAAAATGAGCCTTCCATTTGTTTTTTAAAATTATGTTGCACCTTTCCTCCATAGAATCACAACATCACAGAAACTCAGTGTGAGATAAATCACAGCTCAGGTGGTCTACTTCCAGTATTCCTCAATTAGATGGTGCTATTGCCAGGGTAAATCAGCAGCAGAGATGATGGATTAACATTTCACAGTTGGTTAGTCCTTGTAGTAATACAAAAGTATGATACAAATATTTGTGAACAGTCTAGTTGGATTCAACAGAACCACAGAATGGGCATTTGAGTCAAAATGAAGAAATTAAACTGACAGCATTCAGAAATATGCTTTCTCAAAATGCTCGGAGGGTTTATGGAAGTATGTCAAAGAGGGTCAGTAATAAATCTAGACCTGCAATATGTTCTGACATGCCTACTGTATTTAATTTGAGATGGGAAAAAACATGAAGATATTTCAAGAAAATGTTACTGTTACAAAGCTATTCAAACAGCCTTCAAATGAATGCAACACGACAATGCAAACAAAGTTGCAATGCAATAAAAACACACAGAAAATGTTTCCCTCCCACTAAATGCCATACAAAAATATCAACAAAAACATCTACATTTAAATTTAAAAAAGACTTGAAATCATGAACAAAACTAATCCTAACTTTGTAAGTTCTCCTTTCTGTCCACTAGATGGTGCTAACTGACCAGCTAATGATATAAAGCTCAGATCAGCTCTGACAGATGTGTTGCAGCAACAGAGTGGATCCCTTTGGTTCACTACTATATTAACTATTAAATTAGATCACTGTTAGTGGAGCCGCGGCTGTGTGTAAACACCCGACTTTTTTCAGTGTGCACACACACATTGAAAGGTAGCGGGTAATGAGTAGAAAATGAGCACATACTGACAAAAAGTGTTCTGGATTACAATCGCTGAGTATGCCTTTAACAGTTCAACAATAACATCAGCTCAGCCAAGTTGATCCAAGCTGTGGAACCAGTTCAGACACATTCTGCATGTTTAACTGATAACGTGAGCTCAGATTACAATCAAACTGCTGCTGATTCTACTGAACAAACTAACAACATTACATGAGAATCTGACTAAAGTCCTTGTTCTTTAACTCTACAGACTATTTCAAAAAGATATTCACAAACATCCAATCAGCATCCAGACACATTTCTACTGTCCAGTTAATCAGTGACACAGCACAATGTGATCAAAGTGATCCTACAGATTTACAGGTTTCTCTGGGAGGATTCTCACCTGCTGAACTGACTTCAGGTGGACTTACAGACACTTTCCTCCTTCATGTGTGGAGGAAACACTGGGAGAGAAGACGCTGCTCATTCCATCCTGCTCAGTCCTGGTGTGTGTGTGATCTGAGGACGCCGTCACAGCCTCATAACTTCACAGTCAGTCTAAAAACAAACGTCAGAAAACCAGTTCAACAAGTGCCAAGTGTTTCCAGTCTGTCCCCGCCTCCTCTGCTTTACCTGCCTGAGGCTAATGTGGATCTCTGCACCTGTGTTGACTGATGGAGATGTGTTTATATTGTCTGTGATGAGTTTGGCATTGAGTCTGATGCGTTCATACTTAAAATTAGTTTTCCATCTGTTTTTTAAACTGTTTTGCAACTTTTCCTCCATAGAATCACAACATCACAGAAACTCAGTGTCAGATAAATCACAGCTCAGAGTGTGTAGTTCCATTATCCGTCCACCAGATGGCGCTATTATCCCTCAAAGTAAATCAGCAGCAGATATGATGAGTTGGTCTATCCTTGTAGTAATAAATTAGTATAATACAAAGGTTTGTGAACATTTTAGTCTAGTTTTAGTGAACAAAACAGAACGAGTATTTAAAGGTGCTGATTACATGCAGAGCAGCTGACTGAGAGATGGGCTTTATGAAACGTGCACTTTATGTAAGTGATCACTGTATGAATAAAGATTTAACACTTATATTAACATAAATGAATCGCTTACTTCACCTTTAAGTCAAATTTAAAGTGTTATTAAGAACTGAAGAAATGTAACCATAAAATGCAAATCCTGAGCAAAACTCATCACAACTTTTATGATGTAGTTCTCCTGTTCATCCACTAGTTGGTGCTAATGGCGTCACAACCTCATAACATTTAAGTCTAAAAATAAACATCAGAGTGACCATTTCAACAACAGATTCCCGCTCATCAGACAAATTGTTATTTCCTTAATCCCTATACTTGTCCTACCTGAGAGTTGGGGATTTGTATGTATTGTTTGTGATCCATTTTTTATTATATTAGTTGCTTGAAAAAACAAATATATTTTTATTCTTTTAATACGTTTTCAATTCCTTCTTCCTACAACAGAGAAATCCCTAATACGATGGTGTAGTTCCCTCACCTGTCCATCAGATGGTGCTAACTAACCATTGAATGAACTGAAGATCAGCTTTATCCAGATATATTAAATAGACGTACAGCAGTTGAAATCATAAGGACATATATCTGATGAGACACAATCTAAATTGTTTATGTGTTTATTTATGAATTTTTTGCTTGAATATTTAATTTTCTGTCAACTGTCTGAAATGAAGGTTGTTCATATCTATACTAACTAAAAAGCCAGAACTCAATGTTCCATGAAACTGTTTTAAAAAAAACTTACAGGAAATATGACACACTACAGACACTAAACTCAGGAGGTTTCCCCTCCTGTATATTCATTTTTTGTGCTTAATTTGGTGGGGAAAACATATAAAGACATTACACAATGCACAAAAAAATTGTTAATTCTAGATTCAGAAGATTTCTGAGATTTTTTTGATTAATTTCTGTAAGTAAAAACAATAACATTCTTAAATATGTATACAAATGAATGATGATATCCAATGCTATGCCAAGACCTAACAAAATCCTTCCCCTTTTTATGGCAATTACACTTTTTTTAATGTTTAACCCATTTAATTTTTGAGAGAGTGTATCCTTTCCTGGATTCATGGTGGTGCCCTGTTTAATTATTAAGTCCAATTAATAATTCCTAATAATATTAAAAAACATCAAAGAAATTATCCCAACAGAAACACAATACATTTAATGATAATCTTTTAAAATAATTTTTATTGGTAATTATTTTTGCAGTGATGGAAATTTAAATTAATAGATGACACGAAATTAACAAATCACTAGAGAAAACTGTCCCCATCCGTAAACAAACCTGATCTTCAGTTAATTGAAGTGTCAGAATACGTAAAGAGTTATGTTTGTTATTACTGATTTCTGAGGATTTTGATCTGGAATCATTAGAAGTAGTTTGTTTATAATCAAAGTATGACATAGAAGAGACCGTGATGTCACCATAGAGGAAGTGACATAGCCATGTTCCATGTGATCATGTTATCACGGACGGCCAGAGGCATCATTGAGTCCTGGCACAGACAAACGGTTTCTTTCCCCAGCATCCCTCGTCATCCCACACGGGTCCTTTAGGAAGAAAATAATTTCTGAGTGAAAATGATGAAACAAGTTGACAGACATAATAAAGTTACATTTACAAACAATATTAAACAAAGCAAAAGAAAATGTCCACCACTTGCTTTACAAGTTAGAAAAGGGCCGATAAGAAGAAGCAGCCCGGGAAATGTGTCAGTCCCCGAGTCCAAAGAATTAGCAATTTGTCCCGTTTCCCCTTTTTAGTTTTTGGTGGGTGGGAGATTTTCGATTTAATAGTAGCCTTAACTCAAACATACTCCCGCCATAGGACGGCTTTTCTTTTATGGCCAAGAACCATTCAAACAAGTATAAAATAAAAAGGCCTTCTGTATTAAACAGGGATCATGTGATTTATAAAAGGGCCGATGTGTGTGAACAGTAGCAGAAATAAAACACATCATTTCCCCCCAGTTTTCACCCGTGTCTCTTTTCAATAAGAAAAAGCCTCAGGAAGTCAGGAGAAAATATTTACCCTGGAAGTTCATGTACACACAGTCCTGATTTCCCTTATTGTTGTCAGGCTGATGAGGAGCCCAGGGTAGGAAGTCAGTCCTCGAGCCGTCAGTCCACGTGAACGTTCCCTCCTGGAAACATTATTGGTTTTAAATCAGTATTTTATGGTTTTATTTCCCTGCCAGACGGGCAAAAAACCATTCACCTTAACAATTCAATGTTTGAAAGGCCACGCCCCTCACCCCTTATGTCCAACTAGTTTGAAATTGTACCTTAGCTGTCAAGAAACATGACCACCATTGACCAAAACGTCTTTGCAACTTTTAATTTGCCTTAACTGTTTGACCAACTGTCCAATCATCACAAAATGTGGTACTTATCATCATCACGTTTGTAGCAATAGTTTCACTCACAAAGGATTTTCAGCCCGGCCAAAAGGGGGCGCCACAAATGCCAGGTTGATAGTTAGCAACAGGTGGTAGGCACATTCAAAATTGTGCACACATTTTTATAGTTTTATATAATACATGAATTTCTTTTAATCCAGCCCTTATATAGTGAGAATTTGTCATCTTTCAGTGAGGTTGTTACAGCCTGCTTACGTTTTCTTACTTAGCAACAATTGTACACAAGTCTACTTAAAATATCTCACCCGTTTTGCATCAGTTAACCCAATCCAGGTCTTGGGAAAGTAGTTGAACCTCTGGTAAATCAGATTGCTGATGAAATAGTGCTCGTCTTGATTGTGGATCGAGGCCAGGTGCCCACCGAATCGTTGGCAGACGGACTGATGGAGGAGAAACAAAAGCATTTTGTAAATTATGCAATTAATACAAACATTCTCGGACAGAATATATATATAATATAATTACAGAATATTTACACAGATGAATATTACATTTGGAAATGTTATCGATTAAAATATAAAATAAAAAGATGTATCTATTAAAGCAAACTTCTGGTTTTCAATCATTTTTGTTTATTTAAACAAAACTGGCGTGTTATATAAAAAAAAATAATTTTACTCTTTCATTAAAGAAAATATTACGGAATTTGTGTGAAGTAACTGAAATTATTTAAACTGTGTAACGCTTAGTTAATGCTCAATAAGCAATACCTAAGCCTTAATAAACATTCACTTTTTAAGCATTAAAAAAAATGTAGATTAATTTAAATAATCATAACTTTTATTACCATTTATACATTTCATTTTAAATGTGTTTCTTGTAATAGTTCAAGTCTACTATTTCATGTAAATGACTGTTTGTATTATTTTATATTTTTATAACATAAAGCTTTTTGAATTGAATTTTAATTGATAAACTACGTACCTCTGCATCAGTGAAGCGGCTGGGACGGGTAAAAAGGATGAAACAGCGAGACCTGAGTTCAGCCCAGCCAGGAAGACAGGATGCAGCCTGCACACATAAGAGGTTAGTTTGTTAGTCCATTAACATATAAACTAATTACATTTTGAACATATCATGATGGACACGATATCTCCAGAACGCATTGAGGGATTCTCTTCAGACTTTGCACTGATGTCCACTCTGACTCAAAGATGAACTGAATAGATTCTGGAGGTCAAAGGTCAAAGGTTACTGTGACCTTACGTGTAGTGAGGTGTCAGTGACCTTGTACCATATTGTAGCTCCTTTTTAAGTAGCTTTAGTTTAGTTAACGAAACTTGATTTCTCCCTGGGGAAGCTTTGCTTTACTTCTTCCCCTGTCAACTCATTGGGAGTTTGTGAAGCAGCGCTGATAATGTAGTAAACACAACCCTGGTAACAACCCTTCATTAATGTTGTTCTCATATTCAAACAGACCAAGTAGGCACACAGTCTTTAGGTAGTTTGAACATTTTATACAACTGTTTATTACTTAAAGGGGATTAAAATGTCACTCACAGTTCCTGAAATCAGCAGTGCGCTGGTCAGACAGAGGAAGAAAGTCAAGTGGGAACCTGATGCCATCTGTAGGGGGAAAAAAATTACAATAAAAAGTAGCCTAAATTATAGTCCAACTTTTTTATTTAGTTACGATTGGTTTCAACCTTGTTAATCGTCTGATACATTATATAATCAATTTATTCATTAATTAAAAACATCCTGAAAATGCATTTATAATAGTTTTTTGTTCATTAAAAAAGGCTGTATCCAATACCTGTCCTGCAAAAACGTTTGACACTAATATGTTGTAAAAATGGAATATATTGACACATTTAGATATGTATTCAAACATTTCTGAACAACATTGAGTCATGTGAAGCTAAATATGAAAGCAGTTCATTAATTCAATGTTACCTTTGCTGTGGTGTCTCCGACAGGTGTGATGTCCGACAGGTGTGTGTATGTGTCGGGAAAGTAGGGATGAGCCCGAATCCGAATATGTATTCGGATAAGCACGGATAATGAGTTAGATACGGATACAGATAATTTCCGAATAGTCCCGTTATTATTCGGGTATTTTTTTATTTTTTTATTATGCGCTTAATTGACGCAGCGCGTTCCGCCTCAATGACACAACAGGTAGAATGACACAGCTGTTCTGCGGTGGACACGAGAGGACCGGGCGCGTCCCGTGACCCGCGGTCTCTCTCTTTTTATCCACTGATAAACGCAGCGCGTTCGCCCTTTCCCTCGAATAGAAGGTTCTACCGGTCGCATTCGCTGCCGTTTTTATTTGAGTTTCCTCGTAACCTGCTGCTATGGCAGGGAAGAGACGAACCGATGGAATATGCTGCACCCCGAGTCACCGTCAGCCCTTCCCCGATGTAGGCTATTTACATTCTCTAGGCCTACTGCTTAAACTCTTTTAAACATCACAACGTTTCCATCAAACTGATGCTTAGGACCTGTACTTTTTCAGCTGTCAGTCAGTGCGTAGACGCCTAGGCCTACTTCAGGACCTATACAATAAAAATCGGAAACTGCAAACTTGACACATTGAAATCACATATGGCTTTGTGGAAAGGCTAAAATATTATTTAGGGTTTATGAGATTGGCACGTTGATACAGATTGTTCCTAAACCTTTAGTTTAGTAAAGTTTAGTAAAACAAATGTAAAAAAAGAGCGATAGGGAGAGCTAGAGATAAAAAAAATCATGAAATACAGCTGTATTTTCCCCAGTTAAAGGGAGACCTTAATTAAGTTAAAAGTAAAACACTGGCCCTCATTTACTAACAGTGAGAAGCCTATGCACAGATTTGGGCTGTTATTTATCAATATTTTCGTTCCCTGAATTTCTTCGTATTATGAGAACAAAGAAGAGAGAGATGAAAAGGTAGACATATATCTGACTTTTTGACTTATATTTCAACATTACATCAATTTGATGCTTTGAAGGGACAACAATTGCATTGACAATGAATATTAGTTTAGAAAATCAATATAGGTGTGACTTCCTTTAATGTAGGCAAATGTAAAAGAAACTTCCGATATACGCCACGCCCACTTCTTCTTGTGTATCCGGATACAGATACAGATACAGATAATTTTGTTGGTTGAACAGATACAGATACAGATACAGATAATGACGTCTCCGCACACCCCTACGGGAAAGGAAGATGATTCTTTATATATATATATATCTTTGCTCTGACCTAGAATGCAGAGCCGACCGACCTGTATGGTACGGGATTTTCCATGTGTCAATCTTTTCAATTAAAACTTATATAACGAAGATAATTAAAACATTCCTCAAGTCAATGAAATGGTGAGAGAAAACACACACCCTGAGTTTCAACATTGCGAGAACAGATACAGGTGTGTGTGTTTTCTGTGCAGGCCCGCCCACAAAAATGTCACTCGACTGTCAAATGTACTCCTAATAATGAGTGTGCGTGCATGGGCTGTGTGTGAGTGTCTGTGTGTGTCTGTGTGTGCATGCGTTCTGTGTGTGTGTGTGTGTCTGTGGGTGAGAGAGGTTAATACAGAGTAAATATAACGACAAGTCAAACTTTTACGTTTTACAAAATATTTAAAAAAAAGTGATTTAAAGGGAGCTTTGGACTTTGTCTGTCTGACAGGAATTGGCAGACAGTTCCAGAGTGTCAGAAAATCATATGTCATCGTTTACAGGAAACCTGGCCACTCCTTTTATAATAAAAGGTTCATGTGCCACTCCCCGCAACCTAAAGGCGAAACAAGAAATCTAAATTAAGTAATCGATTCAGAGGGTTGAAATGTTAATAGGACAGTTGGCTGGTGTCCTGACATTGGTAGAAACAAGTCCCTATTGTCTGAACCAAAATCCCTCCCAACAACCATGAGAAAAACATCTGACCTGGAATAACAGCAATGATGAGGAAGTTTAAAACCAGAACACACACACACACACACACACACACACAAATCTAACGAACACACCCAACTGTTCAGCCATGTTTCCATCTAATGTGAAGCAAATCTTTTGGAAAAAAAAAGAAATGTGAATAAGGTGCATTACCAACAAGTGGTTGGAGTGGATAAACTACATGTGTTCTCGCACCAAGCAGCGATCAAGGCATTATGGTCCGTCACACCGAAAGCGTTGCAAGCGAGGGCCATCCCTTCTAACGCCCGAAACGCCAGTCATGTGTGTTTAATGTTCGCTACTTCAAAACTCATTTGAAAACTTTTTTGTGAATTTTGATTGAATTTTTGCGTTTCCGTCACCGTTTTCTGAATCGGTAATTCAAAGTTTTCCGTAAAGGCCTACTTCACCGGTTTGAATATGAAGGTGTATTGAATTCTGAGATCCTATGTAGTATGAATGTGCAAAAAAAAAAAAAAAAACGGTTCATCCTAGCCTGAGAAAAGGCAGAAAGAGTGTTTTTTTTAAAAGAGGACCTATGATGCTTAAAAAACGTACTTTGTAAATATTACTGTGATGTCACAGTAAAAGACATCACAGTAATATTTGCAAAGTAAGTTTTTTTTTAACCCTATATTTCTCTTTCTGTGATGTCACGAGAAAGAGAAATATAGGGTTAAAAAAACACTCTTTCTGCCTTTTCTCAGGCTAGGATGAACCGATTTCAATTTTTTTTGCACATTTATACTACATAGGATCTCAGAATTCAATACACCTTCATATTCAAACCGGTGAAGTAGGCCTTTAAAGCAGGATGATAGAAGAAGCAGCTAAAGTTGTTTTTGATCTTTGACATCCAAGAAAAATAACTCCAGCCCCACATGCACTGCTCTCTAAATAAATGATAGTACTTCTTCTCAGGCCTCATAGGGAGGTAAGTAAGTTTAATTAATATTATTTTTTTTAAATATTTGCTAGTTTTGATAAGCACTAGGGATGGGACGATCCACTTTTTTTAGTTCCGATCCGATTCCGATACCTGGGGTTTGGATATCGGCCGATACCGATACTGACCGATACGATATCATAATTGTTATACATTTTTTCGTTGGTGGTGATGTTATGTATTAGGCTAGGAAGGCTTAAGCAATTCTAATTTAAAAGAGCAATAAATATACACAAATGCATATAGGTTTATCTTAAAGGCAGAAATCCTTCTCAATGATCACTTCTGCCCCACTAGAATATGTGGTGGTCTGTTTGTCTAAACAGTCTTTCTCTCTCTGGCTGTATTTTACATAGTAGAATTTGTCACAAGCCTGTCCACTTCCTTGACTTGGATTAGCTTTGGTTAGCTCACTGGCTAACAAACTGATATGTACTGTATGTCAAATTATAAAGTGATGTCCTCTCTCCCTCCACCGAACGTCGGCGCATGTTCGCTCTTACATAGCAAAAAAAAAAAATAAAAAATTATAAAAAAAAAAAAAAAAAAAATCGGATTTTAATATCGGAGCTGTCAGTCCGATATCCGATACGCAAATTTCGGCCATATCGGACCCGATACCGATACTGGATCGGATCGGCCCCATCCCTAATAAGCACTGCAGTTGACTTGACCTTTAAAAGGGGAGTACATGTAGTCCTAACACTAGAATGAAAAGCCAGGCCAACCTGTGTTGAAAACTTTGTTTGCGGGAACATTCCAAAAAAATCCCAAATTGCAAAACAAAAAAATTGCTCACTACAGTCTCTGGAAAATGTCTGCAGAGGTAGAGGCAGCTTACACTATCTAAAGTAGTTAGCTGATAGCTAGCATAGCTGACAGCTAACTAAAACTATCTTTGTAGGAGTAGTAAACTAACAGCTAACTAAAGCAGGAGATCTTTCTATGTAGTTGTTGTAACTCACAGGCAGTGTTGCCACAGTTACTTTGAAAAAGTAATCTGATTACTGATTACTAGTTACTCCTTGAAATACTAACTTAGTTACTTTACTGATTACTTGATGTTAAAAGTAACTAAGTTAGATTACAAGTTACTTTAAACGTTACTTTACAGGTTTTGAAACCCATATATCTCAATTTAAAACATGCACATATTAAGAATCATTGAAAATATATAAAATAAAGCTTGTAGGCTAGTAGCCTATAGGCATACTGTTTTCAAAATAATAAAAATTATGGTTTGAAAAATGTAATAAAAAAAAAACTTTTTCCCTCCATGAAAATAAATGCATTCCTCCAAAGTGCAAAGGCAGTAGCAGTGTCTTTAAACTTAATGTGCTTGGCCCTTCACTCTCATGCAATAATTTGACTTTTCTCTGCGATGTCTCATGTGTTGATAGACTGGGTGTGTGCGGCCACCGGTCGCCACGTGACTATAAGTTTCCAAGTTTTAAACACTTCTATCTCTTCAACGTCACCGTACCCGAATCCTAAATATCCCCATAGCAGACGCTATATTTCATGGGGGGGGAAACGTTTGTTTTGCGCCACAGTTCAGCTTAGACTCGGCCGTAATGCTACACACACACACACACACACACAGACACACACACACACACACACAGGCACACACACACACACTGCATGTCAGAGACGAGGGGCGCTACCAAAAAGACGAGAGGAGCGGTTGGAGCGTTTAGAGACACATGCGCGCACATTTATTTACATTAAATCGCAATCGCAGTCATTTGTGCAGTTATGTAAAATGTTTCACTAAGGAAAATGACAGAAAAAGTAACGCACAGTGACTTTGATGAGTAACTTTAATCTGATTACTGGTTTGGAGATAGTAACGCGTTAGATTACTCGTTACTGAAAAAAGAGGTCCGATCACTGCTCACAGGTGTAATGAAGTTTTGACACAGCTATTCATAAGCAACTATTCTATCTATTTGTTGCTGTCGCTACAAAACAGTCTAGCTCACTGAAAATATGCTGCTAACAGAAGGCTGAGATATCTATAATCTTAATCTTATTTACTGTCTGAAAAACAGACATACAACTGTTTGTATTTTTTAACATTTTCTGTTTTCAACATTCAAAGTGGTAGCTTACATCAAAAAACAGTAGCCTATAATGGAAGTGAAAAACACGTCAGGTATACTAATCATAGATAGTATATAATAACACTTACATTGTGGAGTGTCTGTGTTCATCACATTGTCTGCCATCTCTGAAGTTCCTCTTCTGAAGGCGAGAGGCTGAGAAGTGTCCGTCATTCGTTCCACAATAAACTTTTTCACGGTTTAAGTTTCACCATCTACTGTGTCTATCTACAGTAGATAGAAGAACTAGATCACAGGCACAATTCTCATTATTTCAATAAGAGTATGAAGCTAATAGATGAAGCTAACCGCTAACCGGTAACTTAGGGTGTATTCACACTGGGAAAGTCCGCTAGTGCACTTGCTTTGGTCCAGACCAAATAGAGTTTGGATTTTTTTTGTTTGGTGTGGTCCACTTTCATATTGCCCCTTTTGCAAGTGAACCAGCATTACGAAGCAAAACCACACGTGATCTGAGGTCATTCATTCATTGGACAGACATTCTGGGGTGGAGAGAAACAGGAAGCACGAAGTTTAAACTGCGAAATATATATCATTGATATAATATGGGGCTAAAAATAATAAAAGGGCCTACATCTAACCTATAAATAAAGAGGAAAAACATCAAATTATTGTTGTTTCATATGGTCATAATGTGTAGCCTTATGTCAATGCCTCGTTATGTGGCTTGTAGCCTACGATGTGAAACATCATTTTTACTGTATTTTTGGTGCTGGACGCGCGTCACGCGAGAAGAATAGGCTCAAGCTGACACTCAGTTGATTAAGCTGTGTATCAGCTGGGTCGGCGCA
>CASHTC010001194.1:33051-80551 GCA_949357725.1 Hyperoplus immaculatus
GCTGTGTATCAGCTGGGTCGGCGCAGTTCAGCTCCAAACTGACATGGGGATAGTATTGACGGTCCCGTACATGGGAAGCAAAATAAAAACACACACTTCTTGCGCAGCGTTAACCTGTTGGCACTGTGCGAGAGACGCTCCCCTCTCCTTCATCTGATCGCTGAACACATTCAGCATTTATATTGTTCTGGGCTCCCGGTCAAACCACAACTAATCTTCCTAATAATGGTGACAACAACACTTTCCCATAATGTGAAGCTGACGGCTATTTATTAAAAAAGAAAAGAAAGAAAAGGCACAGTGCCTCCTGCATTTGGGTCGGATCGAGTCCGAACAAATTCACACCACAAACGAACTGCAGCAGAGTGCGTTTGGAAACGCATCGAGACCACCTCTTCAGCTGGGTCTCAGAGCGTTTGTTTGGTCCGCACCCGAGTGCGATTGCTGTATTCACACCTGCCTGAAAGATGCGCACCGAAGGCAGAAGTGCATCTGAGTTCGTTTCAACCGAACTAAACACGGCATGTGTGAATACACCCTTAACCTGTGTGATGGCAATAGCAACTAAAGGCTACCGTCGTCTAACCCGATTCTATCACCGCAAACAGAGCAGGAGCTGCTGCCCGAGACAACCATAACGTTAGCCCTTAAACTACACTGTGAGGTGCTTGTCTGTGCTTTGGCTTTATTGTTCTGCTGGATCGACTGATACTGAATATAAGGTGACGAGTGTCAGTGTTCCAATAGGATAATATAGAATATTATTCACTCACCAAAGCTGAGGACTCACTTGGAAAGAAAGGCAGCGCGGCGGTCCTTCCTCTGGATCTGGTGGGACACTGCACCTCTTGCCCCTAATGTAAAAACACTACTGTAACCGTGGTAACCCTATTTTAGGTAAAGAACAGTTGCTCTGGGTTCAGGAGGAGCTGAGTGAATAAACCATTGACATGAAATCAGGAATGTAACGTCAAGTCGTTATATGTTGCAAATATAATACTTTTACTCCCAAAGAGTGTTGCGAAATAATAATAACCATGAATAATGATTAAACATTCAAACTCTCAAGTTCTACTGTATTTCAATAGTGATCAACTTGTGAATTTTTAGCTTTTTCACCATGAATTATGATCGAACATTTCTTTTCCCATTTTTAAAACATGAACTAAATTATATCCATCATATACCTCACATTTAAGCATATAGAAAAAAAATTAAATTGTCCCTTTAACATGCGACATATTAATATTAACACTAACTGTGCACAGTGTCTCAGCTGCATGTTTCCAGCATACAGCCCAAATCAAAATACAAAGATGAATAAATCAAGTACTGAAATACAATTATGTAACTATGACTTACAGTTTTACTCGTTAAAGCTTTATATACAATAAAGGCTGCTCCCTCTCTCTCTCCTTCTCTCCCTCTCTCTCTCCCTCTATCCCTCCCTCGCTCTCTCTCGCCCTCTCTGCTTTAACTACAGTATTAACACTCTTATTTTTACATAAAATAAAGAAAACACATGCTTTGAATGACACCACACGTGGATAGACACACCAGTAAATATATTAGCCCATTAACCACGTATCGGCAGACAACACAGGCCTGTTACTATAAATAGCATTAGCCGTATCGACAGGTAACACCTGTTACTATAAATAGCCATAGCCCAACTCCGTGAAACTCACCGAAACAATGCAGGAACCGGTTATCCTCCGGTACACAGGTTGTCTTCCTCTCTTCAGATAATACGTCAAAGGCATTTTACACTTTAGTTTCACTCACGTTCGTAGTTTAACTTGTTTTATAAATCAATTGTCTCTCTTTGTGTATTCATTTCATCTCATGCCGAGTCGAACTTTTCACTCTCTCATGGAGGAGGGACTTAACTTTAACATCCAATGAGGAGTCTGCATTCCTCCTCATAACCAATCAAACGACTCAATGCGAGATCAACATTGATTGACAAGCTATTTTAGCGAATAGGAAGGCAGGAATTAAAATAAATAATAAAACAACCATATAATGATGTATTATAATGATCTTATCATCAGCGGGGTTATGGGCATGTATTTATTTATGTTAACCCATTTAATGTCACTGGGTTACACTAACAAACAAACAAACACAGAACTAAGGTGCGAGGTAGTGGCAAGGCATCTTCCTATAAAGGTCTATGACAGGGCAGAACACTGAGCTACACTTCATAGTCCAAAGTGAGTTTACTAAAGCAAATAAACAATTAAAGACAAATAAATAAATAAATAAATGTTGAGCCCATCTTGTCTCCCTGTGTGCTGTCTGTCTGTCTGCAGTCTGTCTGTCTGTGTGCTGTCTGTTTGTCTGTCTGTCTGCAGTGTTGTGTGGTTGAGTCTCAGTTCATTGCTGATGCAGCAGCACTACCTGCTGTCCAAACCAACAAACTACAAGCTGAAGTCAGAGGAGGACGCTCACACTCAACATGCTTTAGTTTAAAGATGGAGTCAGTGATTCTGGAGAACGCTTGTTGTCTAAATCTCTTTTTGACAAAATCAGTGAATATCTGGCAGTGTGAATACACAGCATAGGCTCTGTAAATCTTTATTTTTTATTACAATTTGTTTACAAACCCTTTGTTTACATGCCTGTTTACAGAGCCTAGCTGCCTATGAGCATTCAGATTTCTCCCAAAATAACATTGTAGAAGGATTTAATGCATTAAGGTTGCCAGGGTCAGTGAGGGGGAAATGAAACCTCAGATATAATTGAGTTTTCTTTCTTTTTTATTACAATAAAACTAAGACACAGACAACACACACAACAACATAACAGAAGAAAAAAAACAAGGTTAAAATAAATGTAAATATTTAAAAATGTGTGGCAAATGCATTTGAAAGATCGCCAATATAAAAGTTAAAACCCTCAACTATAACGGCCCTGTCTAATGTAAGAACAAGAGGAAAGCTATTCAACTATAACGGCCCTGTCTAATGTAAGAACAAGAGGAAAGCTATTCAACTATAATGGCCCTGTCTAATGTAAGAACAAGAGGAAAGCTATTCACAGAAGCTAGAATCCCACAGTTGAATTTGGCAGACGATAGATAAATACAAAGCAGATTGGGTTATCACAAGAAATTTTAAAAGTCAGTATTTCAAAACTATGAACAGAACCAAGGCTGGGAGGAATGCAAGTCAGATTATTGTTAAAAACAGCAGAAATTCCCTCAGCACGCCTGTGAGCCTGGTGCATTCACACACTTGTAGCTGGTTGGGCAGACCTCCACAAGAGGGGAGTATTCTCCAGGTTTAAGCCAGGTTTCAGTGAGAAACACAAGATCAAGGTTATGGGAGGACATTTAGTCATTAAGCATAACAGCCTTATATAGATCAGAGTGGGAATTTAAAAGGGCAAAGAGAACTGGAATAGTGGGCTTAATTGAGATAGCAAAGGACTGTAATAAGATGTATCAGCCTGACAGATGGAGACGCATGGCGCATAGGGAAACAGGTTTTATATCTAGGAGCAATCTTAACAGGAATAATAAAAGAGCTCAGTGAGTTACGGGCTGTGTTGTAAAAGCCATACTAATACTGACTGGCATAGTTTGTAAATGTGTTTGTACAGCCACACTGAAGGCTGGCGCTAGTGGATGATGGTTTACACTTCCCTAATAGTCATGAGGGAGTCAGGTGTCAGATCCACTGATGAGGTCACATCCAGAGGAACACACAGGGAGGATGGTGGACTCTGTGTCTCACAGTTCACACACAAGCTGCTGCTTCAAGCTCTGGACCGTCAGGACACACACACACACACACACACACACACACACACACACACACACACACACACACACACACACACACACACACACACACACACACACACACACACACACACACACACACACACACACACACACCTTGATGATCACTCACTCATATCTTCCATCTGTTGAGAGAAGAAGACAGACAACAGAAGTCATGAACCAGAGTTTACAGAGACTCCCTCCATCAGCACATCCAGTATAAAGAGCAGCAGTGTCTCACTGACATCTGTACATTTGATCCACTTTGGAAAGATTACAAATACGTCAATATGAAAACATCTGGACAGAACAAATGACAGAGAGAGAGAGAGATCCTTCTCTCTCAACTAAATGCATTTAGGCATGTAGACATGGTCAAGACAAAACACTGAAGTTAAAACGAGCATCAGAATTGGGAAGAAAGGGGATTTAAGCGACTTATAACGTGGGATGGTTGATGGTGCAAGGAAGGATGGATCCATGATTTCATGTTCTTTACGCCAAATTCTGACCCTACCATCTGACTTTCACAACTGAAATCGATACTCATCAGACCAGGCATGACTTTTCCAATCTTTTATTGTCCAGTTTTAGTGAGCCTTTGCGAATTGTAGCCCCAGTATCCTGTTTTTAGCTGACAGGAGTGGCACCCGGTAGGGTCTTCTGTTGCTGTAGCCCATCTGCTTCAAGATTGGTCGTGTTTTGCGTTCAGAGATGGTATTCTGCAAACCCTGGTTGTAACGAGTGGTTAATTGAGTTACTGTTGCCTTTCTATCATATTGAACCAGTCTGCCCATCCTCCACTGACCTCTGACTTCAACAAGGCATTTTACGTCCACACAAATGCCGCTCACTGGGTATTTTTTTCTTTTTCGGGCCATTCTCTGTAAACCCTAGAGATGGTTTAGACTGAAACAACTCAGACCAGCCCTTCTGGCACCATCAACATTGCCATGTTCAAAGTCACTTAAACCTCCTTTCTTCCCCATTGTGGTGCTCGGTTTTAACTTCAATAAGTTGTCCTGTCCAAGCCAAGGCAAGTTTATTTATATAGCACAATTCAAACACTAAGCCATTCAAAGTGCCTTACAGGGGCAAGATTAAAATACATAATACACATTAGAAAAGTGAATGAATAAAACATCTAAAAGCAAATGAATAGAAATAGAACATTTAAATAAAATAAAAATTACAGGTTAAAATGGAAACAGAAAAGTCTTCAGACTTGATTTTAAAGAGCTCAGAGTTTGTTCCAGAGATTTGGTGCATAAAAACTAAAAGCTGCTTCTCCTTGTTTAGTCCTAACTCTGGGGACAGTAAGTAGACCTGTCTGTCTGTCTGTCTGTCTGTCTGTCTGTCTGTCTGTCTGTCTGTCTGTCTCCTTGTTTAGTCCTAACTCTGGGGACAGTAAGTAGACCTGTCCCAGACGACTTAAGGGCTCTGAACGGTTCATAACGTATCAGCAGATCAGTAATGTATTCTGGCCCTCGACCATTTAGGGCTTTATAAACCAACATCAATATTTTGAAATCAATTCTTTGAGTGACAGGAATAGAAGCCAGTGTAAAGACCTCAGAACTGGGGTAAAGTCTACATGCCTAAATGCATTGAGTTGCTGCCATGTGATTGGCTGATAAGTTATATGTATTAACAAGAAAATGAACGGCTGTACCTAATAAAGTGGCCGGTGAGTACACACTCCTGAACAAAATCTTAAGACCAGGGGAAAATTGCAAGTATTTGCATTTTGCGGTGGTTGATCGTTACCAAGTTGAGACACACCAAAGTAGGCGATGGAAAACTCAATTTAAACTCATCATCCAATCAAAAGTTTAAGACCATAGCCTTAAAACAAAAGCAAGGCCTCTCGCAACGTGCATTAAGCGCTGAGACGGAGCATCCGACCCTCGACCCAAATTAAGGCCCTCACTGATGCTGAGTGCAGCCCTATAACCATAAGACGGCCTATGCGAGCGAAGGGCTTTAAGGACAAAAAACATCTTTAAAGACCACATCTCCTCCACCGCCACAAACCTGCCCGTTTTGACTTTGGATGGGAGCACCAAACATGGGACATTGAAAAGTGGAAGTTTTATTCTCTGGTAAGAAAGGATGTAACCTGGACGGTCCTGATGGAGATGGAGTGGAGGAGGCTCCATGATCTAGGGAGCTTTTTCCTTCAATGGAACAATGGTGCTTCAGGTTGTGCTTCTACCCTCAGGACGGAGGTAGGGGAGAACGGGGTTATTTGTCACACGGGTTGGTTGTCACAATCATTAACTGTTTTAATTAGGCTATATTGTACTTTCACCCATTTAATTTTAATTGCTACCACTTAATCTTCACCACTGTGTAAATGTTTCAATTGTTTTTCTCTTCACCTGTTGTTATGTATTTGATGTATTTGCGTTGAATATTGTTTATGTATTGTTGTTTTTCCTTTGAATTTGTTTGAACTCGACGTCATTGAAAATGAGGGTCATCCCTCAATTGGTCTCTCGAGGATAAATAAAAGTTAAATGAAATTAAATGAAATATCTCGGAACCAGAAGGCGCTGTCTGTGAAATTTTGGTATGTAAATATCCAGCATTGGGATCAGAGATCACCTACATAGTCTTCCTTGGAGTTAGACTGCTGAATTTGAGGTGAGAGGACTGTTTGTGTTTTTAATGTCAAATTGAAAATATTTAGATCCGCAGTATTTTTCTTCTAGGCTTTTACACAATGGGTTTATTCTTTTAAGATGTGTTTTTGGCATTTTTATGCTTTATTGATAGTGTAGAGACAGAGTTGAAATGGGGCAGAGAGGGGAGTGACATGCAGAGAACGACCGCGGGCTGGAAACGAACCTGGGTCCGCTGCTGGCCGAGGCCCATGGGGGAACGCCCTACCAACTGAGCTAATGGCGCCCCTACACAATGGGTTTATAAGAAAACACTTGTTACCCTAAAAAAAGTGTGAAGGGCAAACTATAGTTTAGATTGCGGTTAGCAAGCTAATTAGTTGTCAGATGGTTGTTGGCCTTGATGCTAGCAATAAATTCAAGTTGGGGTTGGTCGTTGTTGTCACATGTTATCCAAAGGCTGCAGCCAGAAAAGGAACCCAATAACGAAATAAATTGTCAAGCTGTATCCTCTCTCTCTCTCGACATTCTGCTGAAAGCAGCATGGACTGACTCCAACCATCTACTCACTCCAGTCTCTCCAGGCTGAAGTGTGGACTCTTCTTAAGATCAGACAGAGGCTTCACTCCAGAATCCTGCAGCTTGTTTCCTCTCAGAGTCAGCTCTCTGAGATGGGAGGGGTTGGACATCAGAGCTGAGGCCAGAGAACCACAGCTGATCTCTGACAACCTGCACCAACTCAATCTGAATAAAGAATAAATGATTTAAGTTTAGAGACAGTGTGTGTGTTCTGAAGGATCAACATTTATGGAAAAGAAAGAAATATTTCACCTTCAACTAGTTAACATTTTCATTTTTAACTATTAAAGTGTGACAATTTACCAATAAATATGAACAGCACATTTACTTTCTTTGTGACTGCAGACTCAACATTGTACAGGTGAAATTAAAATATGAACAAAGAAAATGTATAACTTTATGGATGTAAGTTATGTTTGTACATAGTTTAGGTTAAAGCGGACCTATGATACTTTTTGACTTTTATGACCTATAAACGTTGTTATGATGATTTATAGTCATGTTTAACCATACTAGATTATCAAATAATGACGTACATGCATTTCGACGTATTCCCTGCTTACCGTCTGGGGTGTCTGTGCAGAGCACGAGACACTATTCTAGCCAGTCGAGAAGTCACGTGTTCAAAGCGGCTTGATGCTTTGTAACTTCGTGACGTCGCATGTAACTTGGTTTCGTCACCACGCGGATGTTTCCATGTATGGTAATGCTGCCACTTTCCTACCGTTTCCTACTCGCGTCTGCCTCGCGCCCTTATAGGTCCATACTCGCACCTCCCGCCACTGAAAGTGTTCCGGAAGGAAGGTAACCAATCACAACAAAGTTGGGTTTTCAGGAAGGGAGGGGAGGGGGCGGAAATGTCAAAAGCAAAGTGTTTACAGTGCATGCTGGATCGCCAAAATAAGAGAAAGAGCTTCCCGAAAATCTACATAGTTTTTTGTGATGTGATTCGTGTCAGGTTGCTCTATAGCAGTGTAAAACAAGAAATTAAGACCAGAAAAGTAGTATAATAGGTCCTCTTTAAATTGTTAATTTACAAGATCTAAAATAGTAACAGAGTCAGTGAACTGACCTCAGAGTTCTCAGCCTACAGAGTGGACTCTTCAGAAAACCACACAGCAGCTCCACTCCTGAATCCTGCAGCCTGTTGTCACCCAGATTCAGCTCTCTGAGATGGGAGGGGTTGGACTTCAGAGTTGAGGCCAGAGAAGCGCAGCTGATCCTTGATAAACTGCAGTACCACAATCTAAATAAAGAATAAATTATGTAGGTTTAGAGACAACGGGCCAGTTTCACGGACATGGATTAAGCCTAGTCCTCGACTAAATTGTACTTTCAATGGACAATCTCCATTCAAATTTCAATTTAGTCCAGGATTTGGCTTAATCCATGTCTGTGAAACTGGCCCAACGTGTTTGTGTGAGTGAGTGAGTGAGTGAGTGAGTGAGTGAGTGAGTGAGTGAGTGAGTGAGTGAGTGAGTGAGTGAGTGAGTGAGTGAGTGAGTGAGCAAGCGTGCGTACTAGAAAATGCATTTCCAGAAGAAAATGCGTGTCAATGCCGGAGGCTGAAGGAGTATGTATTTTTGAAAAAGTTTGAAAATGTAAAATGAAAGAATGATGCTGAATAGGAGCTACAAAATAGTGCTAGAAATGCAGAAATGTTTAAGGAGCTGAATAACCATAATACAGAAATATCAAAGTGACTGCAAAAATGTGTTTAAAATGTATTAAAGTAATTTTAACTACAAAAATGTGCTGACAATGCATAGAGGTTTATATAAACTCAAAATAGTGCTGACAATGCATAAATGTCAATGTAACCTCAAAAGTGCAGAATATGCAGACATGTCAAAGTAACTGCAAAACATTTCTGAAAATGCATATAATGATGGATTGGATTTATATAGCGCTTTTCAAGGCACTCAAAGACGCTTTACAGGGTTCCAGGTTCCACTCGTTCACACACAGTCATACTGGTGGTGGTAAACTACCATAGTAGCCACAGCTGCCCTGGGGCAGACTGACGGAAGCGTGGCTGCCATTCAGCGCCTACGGCCCCTCCGACCACCACCTCAAACATACAGCAGTCATACACATTCACACGAGGCAAGGTGGGTGAAGTGTCTTGCCCAAGGACACAACAACCATGACACAGGTGGTAGAGCGGGGATCGAACCGCCAACCATTGGATCATTGGCCAACCCGCTTAACCACCTGAGCCATGGTCGCCCCCTAAAGTCATATTAACTGCAATGTAACCTAAAATAGTTCTAAAAGTGCAGGAATGTCACATGAACTAAAACACAAAGCTGAAAATGCATGAATGTGAAAGCAATGGCTAAGAAGTAAAACACCAGGGCTTAAATTATGTGTGTCACATTCTTGAATGTTTTGAACTGTGTGCACCACAAGGCTTTGCTGAAGGTGAACATATATTATTCATGTGGATAGAGCTAAAAACAGAGAAGCACAAAGCCAAGTGTGGACAGAGACTGTTGAGCGCGCACAGACGAGAGGAAGAGTTTCCCAAAAATCTGCATTTTTTTTGTGCTGTGATTCGTGTCAGGTTGCTCCATAGGAGTCATAACTGAGAAATTAAGACCAGAAAAGTAGTAAAATAGGAGATCTTTAAATTGTTTGTTTTTTTCAAAAAACTTTTAATATTTTTTAAATATTTTGATGATTTGAATAGCCCAATGCCTTGTGACTACTTAAAATGTTGAATGGAGTCTTTGGCTAAAAGTATGCCAGAGCAGTAGCATTTCAAAGGAGGTGACGTTTTAGAGGATTTGAAGGCTGCTCTCATCCACTTCAGTGTTAGAATAATGTGTTTAAAAGCTGAACATTTTAAAAAGTTTAAAAGTTACAAAAAAGTGGAAAGAAGTCCAAGAAAGAGCTGAATGAGCTGAACATTTTGATGCTTGAATGGTTAAAATAGCTGAAGGTTTGGAGGAGTTACAGAGCTTCGAAAAACGTACGGAAGACGAAATATTATATGAAAAATAAAGATTAGGATAACAATAGTGTGAATGCTGGAAGCTCCAGCATTCACACTAATGAACATTATTTGTTAAAACAAACTGAAATTACTAGAAAACTAATACAATATTATTCCTTCAACTAGATTTTCAATGTTACTATATGTTAGTTGTTAGGATTTTGTCAGTATTAAAATGTGACAAATTATCAATTTTTAAAAAATTACTTCATTTTGTGACTTTGTATGCATGTAAGTTATGTTTGTACATAAATTAGGTTTAATTGTTCATTTATAAGATCTACAATACTAAAAACGTCAGAAAACTAACCCCAGTGTCTGCAGTCTACAGTGTGGACTCTCCAGAAAACCACACAGCATCTTCACTCCTGAATCCTGCAGCTTGTTTCCTCTCAGATTCAGCTTTCTGAGATGGGAGGGGTTGGACTTCAGAGCTGAGGCCAGAGAAGCACAGCTGATCTCTGACACACTGCAGTCACTCAATCTGAATAAAGAATAAATTATGTAGGTTTAGAGACAGAGTGTGTGTGTGTGTGTGTGTGTGTGTGTGTGTGTGTGTGTGTGTGTGTGTGTGTGTGTGTGTGTGTGTGTGTATGTGTGTGTGTGTGTGTCTGTGTGTGTGTGTGTGTGTGTGTGTGTGTGTGTGCGTGTGTGTGTGTGTGTGTGTGTGTTCTGAAGGATCAACATCAATGATCAGACATCATTTGTCAGAACACACTGAAATGTATGGAAAAATAAATATATTTTCTTCTTCAACAGGAAAAGTTTTCATTTTTAACTTAAATATTAGTTTGGAGGATCTTCAGAATTAAAATGTGACAATTTACCAATAATTATGAACATACATTTACTTTCTTTTGTGACCGCAGACTAAACTTTCTACAAGAGAAATTAAAATATGAATAAAGAAAATGTTTACATTTGAGGATGTAAGTTATGTTTGCATATAAATTAGGTTAAACATTGTTCATTCATAAGATCTACAATAGCAACAGAGTCAGTGAACTGACCTCAGAGTCTCCAGTCTACAGTGTGGACTCTCCAGAAAACCACACAGCAGCTTGACTCCTGAATCCTGCAGGTTGTTTCCTCCCAGATCCAGCTCTCTGAGATGGGAGGGGTTGGACTTCAGAGAAGAGGCCAGAGAAGCACAGCTAATCTCTGACAAACTGCTGCCAAGCAATCTGAATAAAGAATAAATTATTTAAGTTTAGAGACAGTGAGTGAGTGAGTGAGTGAGTGAGTGAGTGAGTGAGTGAGTGAGTGAGTGAGTGAGTGAGTGAGTGAGTGAGTGAGTGAGTGAGTGAGTGAGTGTAAACTAAAATATTAGCTGGAAGGATCTTCAGTAGTGAAATGTGACAATTGACCAACACTTATGAACATGAATTTACTTTCTTTTGTGACTGCAGACTTAACTTTGTACAAGAAAAATGAAAATATTAACAAATAGGGCTGTGCGATATAACCAAAATCTCATATCCCAATATGGGAATTTCATATCCCGATAACGATACATTTGACGATAAAGCATATTTTCTGTAAATTCAATTAATAAATATAAAAAATTCATATAAATAATTAAATTCTCAACAAATAAAGTATTTACCCATATTTGATTATTTTCTGCTTTAATTCAAAAGCAAATGTTCAAGCATTCAACAAAATAGAAAATGAAAATGTGACATTTGAGTAGTTTTAGGCCGTGTGGGGTTTCAGGGCACAGAATTGACTGAATTGGTGGATTCCTCGCTAGCTAAGCTCTTTAGCCTAATGGAGCTATCCTCCTTAGCTGAGGCTGCGGCGGCTTGTAAATTCACCCCGCGGAGAGGGTGACCGCCCCGGGGAGCGCAGGAGCTTCTCACCGCTGAGAGAGCAGCCGAGCCGCGCATTCTTGGAACTTGCGAGCTGGGCAGCGCTTGACAGCCCGCGGGGACAGCAGCCGAACTGTCCCGCTAGCTCGGCGGCAAACCCCGCGAGCCTGACGCTGCCATATCTTAAGGGCTGGAATAGCCAACTGAAAATACCATGATAGAGGAAAAAGACACACACAGCCACTGGATTGCATTCGGCTAGCATTACCTGAACCTTCACAGGCAGCAGTCATTTATTGATTAGATTTGGTGCACCTGTGTGCAACAGCACACAGAGGGCAGCATCAGGAGCACATTCGAGAACACAAATGGTATGCAACAGTTTAACACCGGGTAACGCCGGCTCGACTGCTCTGTCAGCGGGGATATATGATCCTCTCCCCATGGTGCAAACACCGACAGGTCTGTTACCGACGGGTTTCAGTGTCCCAAATGAACTTTGATTATCACACAAGCGGGAAAAGCCTGGTGCCGTCGGGCAGAAATAGTGTGATGGAAGCGCAGGAACTAGGAAGCGCTTAGTGTTTCTGCTTCAAAATAAAAGTCAAAGTTGACTTTAATTCCTCACATTTCACCAGTTAAAGGCTTTTAATGTGAAGTTACGCTGAAGGAAATCTTCGGTTTGAATAACAGTAACTTAACTGCGAGCTACATGTATAGTTTGTATCCTAAAGAGTGGGATTGGCAACATAACGAAATAAACGATATTGCATAAAATGAAACGATAGACGTTTTTGTTTCGTCAGGCGATATATATCGCCATATCGCACAGCCCTATTAACAAAGAAAATGTAAAACTTCATGGATGTAAATTGTGTTTGTACATCATTTAGATTAAATTGTTAACTATAAGATCTACAATAGTAAAATAGTCAGTGAACTGACCTCAGAGTCTCCAGTCTACAGTCTGGACTGTCCAGAAAACCACACAGCAACTTCACTGCTGAATCCTGCAGCTTGTTTCCTTCCAGATCCAGCTCTCTGAGATGGGAGGGGTTGGACTTCAGAGCTGAGGCCAGAGAAGAACAGCTGATCTCTGACAACCTGCAGTCCCTCAATCTGAATTAAGAATAAATTATGTAAATGTGTGTGTGCATGTGCATGTGTGTGTCTCTACAATGACTGGAGTGACTTTGTCATTGTGTTGTAGATCATCATAATATCAGCCTTCTACAGACATCCTCCACATGTCACCACAACATTTGTAAATCTATTTATGTCAACACAAATTCAAAACATGCTGCTGATCTCAGGGACGCTTGGACATGTGGCGGGGAGACGAGGGATCGAACCATCGACCCTGCAATTCAGTGGATGACCACCAAACCCACTTAGCCACAGCCGCCCTCCAATTATCTCTCTCTCTCACTCTCATTCTCTGTGTTTGAACAGAAGCTGAAACTCCCTGCAGCCCATTTCTATCTATCTATCAGTTATCATCAGATCTTTAACCCTTTAGGCGCCGGATTTTATTTTTAAAAATACTAGATTTTGACACTTAAATTTCAGAAGGCTCTGGATTGAAAGTGGTTTGAGATAGAGACAAAGTGTAAATGAGACAAATATTGAGAATGACCCAAAGTTTATCTGGGGAGTACATTTTCCCATCTAATTAGCATAATATGACATCAAATGGTGGCGGCCATGTTGGATTATGTAATTTCCATGAAATACCTGATATTTTGAAAGAGTTGAATTTATCTAATCAGATTCACCTCCATCCATTTGTAATGATGTCCACTTTGTTGTAAGCCAACAGCTAGAACTAGAACTACACCACAAAACTCATGTAAACAGTAGGCGTTTTTTATGATTTTTTTTTTTACCCACCACCATTTTTATTTCATTTTGTCTTCTATTCTTCATTATTATTATGATTATTATTATTATTATTATTATCATCAATATAATATGATAATATTAATATATATATAATGCTGCGTCGCATGGCTGCACCACTGCTGCGCATGCAGGGTTTTTCCTGGGTCAGAATGGGCCTTTGGGGGGTCAGTACGCGACCGACTTTTTTTGGGGTCGCGACAGTAAAGGCAAACGGTTTGTGTATTTTAAGAGGGGTGTTGGGTTGGGAGAAGGGTGTTTCTGTCCAGCTCAAGAGCATTTCAGTCAGCCTGTCAATCACTGCATTACCATGGAGCTCACTGACGCTTATGAAATCACAATAAACAACCTGTAGATATGAAGTCAAAATACTAATAATGACTAGGCCTACCTATTTAATACTTTAATTGTTTCTAATTGATCTAAACCATGGAAGAAGGTAGGGCTGCTCGATTATGAAAAAATCATAATCATGATTATTTTGAGTAATCACATTGTGTTATCACGATTATTAAAGACAGTTAATCATTGATTTAAGAACATTATGCATTTATTTTACTTTTAACAAGGTTTTTTTCTAATAACAGCATGACTTTGGACTTTAAACAAAGGCCTAATTGAACTGAAAACAGGGAGAATAGAAATAGGCTAAATAAGTGAAACATATTTTTAATAATTTAATAAAAATATGTCAAAATAAAAATAACCAGTTGTAAATGGTGTTGATAGGGCACGTCTTTTGCTAGCATTGAATGTAAGGGCATGATTCATTTATGTCTCATGGAGCTGGCTGTATAGGCAGTTGCCTTCCTGTGTTTTTTATTCATTGATTGCTTGGTCATAGACCATTATGACTCGACTTAAAGTGAATAAACAAATTGGTCGGGATGTTCAAAGGTGCAGATGAGGTCGTATATGGCTTTTCTTTCTCTCTCTCTCGTGGTCGCGTATGTCACGTTACTCGCGTGTCCGCGCGTGACAAATCTTGCACATTATTTTAGTTTGTTGTGAGTCTGAAGTGTTTTCAGACAACACAATTAGTTTTACCTTTTATTCTCGTCATCTAGAAGTTTTTCAAAACACCCGGCAATGCACAACATTTCCCTCCTACTCTCTGGACCAGCCGATAGCTAAACTAAATCAGGTAAGGGAGGGGCCGAGCGGAGCGCATAGCAGAAGGGTTTGCTGCATTTACAAGCCTGCATGCCCCGGCGTGCGGAACAATGATAGTTTAATAACGATTAGGCCTATCCCCGACCTGATTTCTACCATAGGCTATATTTATACACGCCGAAAGTTTTTTATTGGAAATTTACCTCAAACCTGATGTAGGCCTACCGGTAATCTGACGGAATCCGAAAGTTCTGTGGGTCTGAGTCATGGTCTGAGTTCCCTGTAGTCAGCCTGTCACTCACTGTCCGACGCTGCCGTTACTATGGCGATCACGGACTCGCGGGAAACTTCGCTGGACGAAATTAAAAATAACTCATGGATATAAAGCCAAAATGTTGTTGTTGAACATGTCAAATGAAGTGATTTTTTATTTTTTTTTACAACTGAGATTGCAAGTAATATGACTGGAATGGCGCGGAAATGGAAACACATTTGGAGCCGTTTTAAGTAGATTTTTATTTATTTATCTATAAAAAAAAACACACACTTTGGCGCTGAGGATTTTCCTTTGGGGGGCGCTAAAATTCCTTTGGGGGGCGCCAACATTTTTTGAATGCAGGAAAAACCCTGGCATGGACGCACCGTGACCGGGGCCGTAGAAAGAGTGAACACTAACTCCCTACTCATCAACTTTTTGCTTGCCATATCTCTAAATAACTCCTAAATCCAGCAATACCGCTTCAGCATAAATAGCTTCGTGGCACACTATCTCCGATTTTGCACCTAACAACAGCGCGATTCATTTGCAGCCTGGACGCGGAGGTGTGTCTCCTCTCTGCTCTGACAGCAGGCTGGAACTCGCTCCGAGGGGCTACTCCGGGACTGACCGCCTCTTAGTGCTTTGAGACGGGGAGGGGCTCGCGGCAGCACCCGCTGCTCGTTGAGCACAGTAACTGCAGAGTGAAACGTGCTTTCACGTCAGAGTCTCCAAACACCACAAAAGTGTTCAATAAAACCAGAAAAAAAATCGCTAGGAGGATATGACAAAAAAAGTAAAGTTTGGATGGGATTTTTTTTATTATTTTTTTGGATGGGATTTCCGGATTTCCGCCAATATTTTGCATTGAAGCATAACGTTTTTCTGAGCTAAGGTCTAGGTATGGGATGTCTGCCAACTAGTGGAGGGGAGTTTGAACAAAATATAACACTCTATTTAGAGAAAACAGCTGTTTGATTCAGTAAAGCGTCATGTCGCCTAAAGGGTTAACAACCTCATTCATATCCCTCACACACTCTACCGCCTCCCCAGTAATCATCTCCACTGATTTCTTCTTCTTTCGTGTAACATCAGAGGTCCAACTCAGTGATGTGTAGCCATGCCCTTGTCTCTGGTCCCACGTCAAACAGGCACGTCCACTGACTAATGGACCACAATGTGAGAAAACTGTCCATCAAACATTTCATCTCTATGCTTTTCTTACAATTGTTCAGCCATTTTGAAATAATAATACTTCTGAACCAATTGGCATTTTTTCAGATTTGTGCTCAGGCAAATCCTGAACATCTATGAACCAAAACTTTAAAACCTCTGTCAGCTGAATAAACAAAAAACACTATACAGTGGAGGAAACAAGTATTTGATCCCTCACCGATTTTGTAAGTTTGCCCACTTACAATGAAATGAGCGGTTTATAATTTTAATGCTAGGTTTATTTTAACAGTGATAGACAGAATATCAAAAAGAAAATCCATAAAATCACATTAAAAAAAAGATAGAAATTATTTTGCATTTCATTGAGTGAAATAAGTATTTGATCCCCTACTAACCATAAAGAATTCTGGCTCCCACAGATTAATCCTCGTGCTTTAAAAAAACATTCCTAATCTCAACTAGTTTCCTTTATAAAACACACCTGTCTCAACTTGTTACCTGTATAAAAGACACCTGTCCACAGAGTCAATAAATCAAACACCAACATCTCCATCATGGGCAAGACCAAAGAGCTGTCTAAGGACATCAGGGACAAGATTGTAGACCTGCACAAGGCCGGAATAGACTACAAGACCATTGGCGAGAAGCTGAGTGAGAAGGAGACAACTGTTGGTGTGATTATTCGATAATGGAAGAAACACAAAATGACCATCAATCTCCCTCGGTCTGGGGCTCCATGCAAGATCTCACCTTGTGGGGTATCAATGATCATGAAAAAGGTGAGGGATCAGCCCAGTTCTACACGGGAGGAGCTTGTTTATGATCCCAAGGCAGCTGGGACCACAGTCACCAAGAAAACCATTGGTAACACACTATGCCGTAATGGATTGAAATCCTGAAGTGCCTGTAAGGTCCCCCTGCTCAAGAAGGGACATGTACAGAACCGTCTTAAGTTTGCCAATGAACACCTGAACGACTCAGAGAATGCATGGGAGAAGGTGATGTGGTCAGATTAGAACAAAATCAAGTTCTTTAGTATCATAGTGACTCGCCATGCTTGGAGGAAGAGGAATTCTGACTATGACCCTGTGGTAGCCGAATCCCCCATGGCTTGACAAGACAAAGGTAGTAGACTGGACTTATCATCAGTGATGTGGAGTGAGGTGACTTTGATGCAACTTATTACTTGTGCATATATTGTGACATTTGTATATCCTTTTGTCATAGGTAAAAGTAGGAAATGTTTAATGAAACAGAATAGAAAGGGGAGGACCATAGGGCCATAGGAAGTGAGTAGGGGGAAGGACCTTATATGGCCATACAGTAGGAAAGAGTGGAGGGAGGGGGCTACCGGGGCTCCCCCGTGCAGCTGTGTCTTTTTCACTCCTCCCTCTCACAAGTCTCATTGGTTTTTCAAGTCACTATATAACAACAAGTTTTGAGCAGGACAGGGCTTTTTTGGGGCCGCTTTTTGTAGACACTACTCTGTTCCAGCTCTCTCTGTCTCCCACCATGGAGGCAGAAGAAAAACTTAGAAAACTTTGTGAGTTCAAAATACTCTGAAAGATTTTGGACTTCGAAGTACTTAGAGGCAAAGTCTTTTAAAAACACATCTTTGAACCTCTTGACACTAAGAATGACTTGATCAAGAATTTTTATACATAGGAAAACGGAATGAGTTGCAGGAAAAAAGACAGATATTTATGTGGAACCTTTATCCAATGGGAAAGCCTTTCTTTAATAGGCAACGACAAAGGTATCTGTCTAGCCTCTTGCACGACATTAAGTTTTCGTAGCGCGTAAGATAATACTTACCGGCACTCATGCAAGTGTTGGGGTATTGTTTCACGAGCTACAACAAATTTAGAAACGAGAACCAAGTCAAAATAACTCTATTTGAATGAGTTATAGGCATACAACCTCTTTTCTTTTCCTTTCTGGTCCATTTTATGTATTCTACCTATACTCTCTTGTATTTTGTAAATAAAATCCCTTAAATGTTGTAAAGCCTCAGTTGTGAATTAGTTTATAACTGGAACAGAAGGACTTTAGGTATAGGGTTTTTTCTTCAAAGAGATGGTTTCGTCCCTGGGGAGGTAAGTACTTTGATTCCACACAACGGCACATTACTGATTTAAAACATACACAACCTCATACAACTAACCTCTCTGTAAGGAGAGAATATGTTGATACACCTAATCTTTAAAAATAAAAGAATAGGTTATAAATACCTTCCCAGATTAAACTAGATGTTTATATTCTGAAAATAGTATATCTGTTCTATTTTAGTAGAAGGGTGGTTTACAAACTAAGTTACGTACAACTTACAAACAATAACTTGCGAATTGAAATATTTATTCTAAAACATAGAGAAGTATTTTGAGAAGCAATACTAGAAAGGGTTAATAGTTTAGAGGAGGTCGGCCTCATCCTAGGATGAGGGGGCTCTGATAAAATAGACACTTTTCAACACAGTGGTATATATTGAATATTATACTTTCGATTAATGTAAAACTCAGGTGGTAAAGAGGGTAAATCTAGCGCTATTAAACAAAGAGGACGGGGTTCGCGTCTCTTGTAGGAACGGTGGTGAGCGGAGAGTCGTCTTTATGAAGGAATAATAGACAATTTAAGCATTGTGCTACAAGTTGGTTAATATGGGTTTGATAGGACATAACTAATAAACCTTTTGATACTAGCTTTTCATTTAGATTAGACCTTTTCAAGTCGAAATCGTAATATGGCAGCGAACGTGGGGCGAGGTTAAGATTGTTAGTTTCATATAACTATGCATAATATATGCAAGGGATAGAGGAATAACTTTCTTCCGAGCTTAAAATACAAGGACCTGAAACTCCCGTGAGGGAGAGAGTCTTTTTCAACCGGCGAAAACAAGCCGAGGAAATAATTAATGTCTGCCAGAAGGAATAAAAATACGACGTGTCTCCAATTTGCGTTAAATTTCCTTTAATAAAAATATAACGCACGAACCAGCACAATTGGAGATTAAGTTTTTTGTTTCTTCTGCTTTACTTAAATCTAGTAACTAATACACTTGACAGGAGGCTATTTGGTCTTCCTCTAAAAACTCGGCCGGCTTTCTTATGTAAAGTAGGAATCGTCTGTTTAAAATGGGGAGATTAAAACTGTTTAGGTAAGATGTTATAGGCTAGGTTCAGTAAAAAAGCGCTTTCTGATTGAGATAAAACTCAAAGTAGACAGAAAGGGATTTAGTAGATAGTTCAATTGTTTCTGCGTACTAAGTTTAGGTGTTACAAGTACTTGTGGTTATTAGTTTGTAATAATCGAAGCCAGGCGGTAGGATATATTTAAAAAGATAAGTATATAATACCTCCCCTTTCTCACTGGAATCGAAAAAGGCGATGTCCAGAACAGGTGAAAGTCCAGTTAATCTGATCAAATTAGTGTACGACTCAGGGATCCAAGAAAGGAATTAAAAGGCTTGTTACCACCATATATAGTAAAGGTGTTTCACTTTTACTCACCCGTCATTTGTTTTTTAGTGGCTAGATTGTAGCTTACTTTACAATAAAGGATAGATGCGGTTTAACTCTGTTGTATACATGAACAGAGAGAGAGAGCCTAAGGCCTCCACAAGAGGAGAGAGCAACCTCTTTAAGAATTTTTTCTTACACGAAACAATAGTAGATTTTGAAGTTTCTGACTATTTTAATGGTACACATAGATTTACATGTTAAACTATTAGGACCAATGCCTGATGAAAACCATTGTGGTAGTAGCCTAATTTATTTTCTAAATAGGGACTTTTGAGAGGGTAATTCTTCCTTTTCTCCTTCTCCTCCATTTTGAGAGACATGCAGTTTGCACCCAGGGAAATCAAAATGGAGTCTGCACCCCGGGACTCATAAATTGGGGGGGTAGAGGTGACAGACATTTCACCAAGGTTTTCCAAATTGTCAGAAAAAAAAGCAATTCTAGATTACAGTAAGAAAGCTTTGAGAGCTCAAAATCAACTTTCGACAAATATGGGGTAAAATAGTCTTATATGAGTAAGTTATTGAGTCCATCTGTTGATAAGATGGGGAAATAGGTGCTCGCTGTGTTTTTAACACTTAAACAAACTCTTACATTTTGTAAACGGGACAGGCACGGCTCTCACTTTAAATAGTGCGCTCTATGTTACCACAGTAAAGTTAGCAACTGCGTGCAAACGGGGCATTTCCTTTGCGCCTTCACATTAAAAAGCATGATTAATAGCAAACGTAAGTAGGCTTTTATTTTGAAGCAGATAAAAACAGGAATATAGTTTTTCACATGAAGCGCACTAGATAGGCTATAGCAGCATGTCTTCTGTTTAATGGATTTAAAAATGGTAAAAATAGACAAAGCTTTCCATTTACACTACTACTTGCTGCGCTCACACTAAAAACCTCATGAACGTTAGTGGTAGTCTTTCAGGCATATATTTTCATTAAACATTTGTAGAGAAAGGAAAATGGTTTTTCAGAGCAAAGAGAAGAGACTGCTCTGAAGCTTTAACCGCGAGTCAGTATAGAAACAGTTTGAAATTAGAGCAGTAGAAGTACTCGCAAAATATTCACAAACAATCTTTGTCATTTAGCCTACAAAGGTGAAGTAATCTATTTAATATAGGTTTAAGGTTTTATGGTTTGGGTTTTTAATGAGAGAAATAGATGTTCTAAAAATGATTGTTAAAGCAGTCAGACAGGATAGTCTATTGGTAACCGAGAAATAGGAATAGAAAGGCCTAAATAGCCTATGGCTAGAGAACTTTGATTTTCCATCAAAAGTAAGAAAATGCACACACCAGAGTGACCATCGAAATGGCCTCGATAAGTTACTCTGGTGCACAAACTTTGTAGAACTTACTGGACACATAAGATGTGGTTCATTTTAAAAGAGAAATGTGTTCTCATTTCCAAAATGCACATACAACACAAGAGTTAAGAGATTCAACACTGTGTTTGGTTGATGAGTTAAAGATACGACTGAGAATACTCCTTTGAGAAATTAAATAAAGTGGAGACACCTTACCTCATTCTTCCTTGATTCAGTGTTGAACTCTTTTTAGCTCAATATACATTACACAATGCCGTGTGGAATATTGTCTGCCCTGGGGACCGATTTATTATCTTTATTTTATTTAGATGTTTAATACATTTGTACATTTGATCTCAGAGTGTGAAGAGAAGTAAACCGTGGGTAGAAAAACCTTTGCAGGTTCCCACAGACCGTGCCTGGGAATTCACACCTTAGGGGAAATACAGACCATATAGTAGCCCTAAAAAGTAGTGGCCATATTTATGGCGTCTATCCTTCCTTCCTACACACTCTGAGCTGACCTTTGAAGACACAGCTGGTGCTCTTTGAGTTTAAAACTTTAACTTTTTACAAGTTGCCTTTACTTTAGTATAGTCTAGTGTATTCTTTCTTTTTATCTTAGTCTGTTTATTTAATCACAGTCTTTTCTATCGTAGAAGGTTTTTCCTCTCAGCTATTTTTTTGTTTTTCCAGCTGAGTGTGAAAACTGAAATCCAAAATAATATGGCTTCAGCTTAATTTTATTTTTATTTTTTCCTTGCGTCTGAGTTTTGCTCCAAGGTTTTGCCAAAAGTGAGCATTGTAACGTAACATACAGCAGCGCGACCGTTGTCTGACTCTTAATAACCATGGTACTATTAGAAAGCTCTGTATCTCAAGAATAATCTTATAGGATCAAAATATGGACATTTGCTTTTGATTAGTAACAAATAGTGAAAGTGTGAGGAGTGATTTGGTGCAGTGAGCGCAACCTGTTTGATTGGTGCGCGTATGATTTGATTCGCCAGAAGGCATCACGGGACCTGCTCTGGTTGCCGCGGGTAGTTTGAAAATCACAAAATAAAATGGTAAAAAACACCGAAAATATTCCAAACTAACACAAAATAAAGACTGATTTATGTGGATACGGACATTAGATGATTGCCTTTTGAAGGGAAGAAGTGTTAAAAACATGTAAATGATTCCGATCGATCACGGCGGAGAGACACAGTCTGTTAATGCGCATGAGAGGAGGAGACAGAGGAGAGAGCGCTGCGGAGCGGCTTAACGGTGCGGCTACAGCGACAGTGGCTCATAATGAATGTATCACGTTTTAATTAGTGTGTGGATGAAAATGTTTGTTATGCCATAGCATAGTTTATATGTTAAGCAGCGGTGTTGAGGGGTATAGGTCTTAATTCAATAGATTGTTGTAGTTATAATCAGTAATTATCAGTAAAATTCACGTTTTTATTTTTATTTTTATTTATTTTTACGGCCGTTTTTGCTGATCAAGTTTTTTTTCAATACTCCGAGTCTGAATAAAATGTCTCGGCTTCTAAACCACTGGCGTCTACTAGACTTCCCAGTGTCATTCATTGCCCTATTTTGAAAGTTTTACACAAGCATCTGTTTATATATTGTTAGTCTGATATATGATACATTCTCTTCCTGAAAACATGCCAAAGGTGCATTTCTAAAACGTAGGCTTACATAGTATTTTTTGATTTATTAAATACAAGGAAATAGTGTCCAAAATCTGTGGAGTAAAATCTTTAAAGACTAATATGTGGTAAACATAAAATAAAGTTCTAAATCTGGCTTCATCCAACATCTGGAATATTTGGTTTAAAAGACAGGGAAAAATCCCTATTCACTTGGGGTGATTCTCCTTAATTAAAGATGTGTGCCTTTGGGAGAATAAGTTATTATGTTTGTTTTACCTTAGTGGCTAAAAACAGGAGTATGGAGTATCAGCTTTTAGTTTTTATTTCATTGCATGTCTGGAACAGATACCCAGAAACCTGAAATCTATTGCAAATCTCAGCTTTTGAAATAAAATCTGAGGGCTTGTCTAAGTGCCTTTTACCTAGATGTTTTTATTTATATTTTGAAATTTTGAATTAGATGAAGAAATAAATGATAAAAGGATTATACCAATGATATTAGTTTCACTGTTACTTTTATTTTCATCTTCATTTTTATTACTATTGACATTGTGAGTGATTTGCTCATTTCTATTCTTCTCTATTATAGAAGACTTTAGTTTTGCTACATGATATTATGTGAGTACCCTATGAATATAGCATACGAGCATAACACCAGTTTCTATCTTTATTTTTATCTTTATTTTATTGATGGATTACTTAAGTTTGATTTGCTACTTTTCTTTTAGTTTTCAATGGTGAGACATTCTCACTCTCCTTATGACAGATGGCTGTAGTGCCTCTTCACCAAGCATTAGGCTCTCTATATTCCAATATGAATCAATAGGATTCTTTCTAAAAGTCCTAAATACAACTTTATCAGCAGCCTTAGTTAGTGAATTGCATTTTCCTCTTACATTGAGTAGTCTATTATATCACAACCATAGACTCTTAGTCTGCAGAAGAAGTTGGGAGACTTCTGGGCCTACTAGACCTCTGACACATAGGTGTGACCTGATAGCCACGTCTCCGGCTTGACACCTCCAACCTGACCATCTCCTGTTCCATCTGGGTGCAATACACCATGTCTCCTGGAGGGGATTAATCATTCCCTTGCTGAGTGCTGAGGTCCATGACACTTCTACCAGTCGGTTGGGGCCCATCAACTATCCTGCTGTGGCGTCATCCGTGTCCTGCAGGGGGCCTTTCTGCATCTGCCTGTCTTCCTGCGCTCTCAACTGGGCGCGACAAGTCTTCTATGATGTGGGCCAGGGGCAGGTGTACTATTCTAAGATCAGAAGTTCTGGGGACTGTTGGGAAGATGTCCTTTATGCTAAGCTTGGAGAAGATATCAAAGTGTGTAAACATGGGGACAAGGGTTGCCATCTTGCATATTGAGCAGACATTCAAATACTGACTAATCTACATACTCTGTGATTGAGGAAGGGGCTCAAAAGGCCTGAGGATACTCTTTTTAAAGTTAAGATCGTCGTGGGACTGTTTTTAAATTTTTTGGACATTGCAAACTTATGAACTTTTGATTGTACTGTCTGATGAACTCTTTACTCTGAATGGTGTCAGGATGTCATGGTTGTCTTACTGGTGTACTCTAATGTGTTTTGCTAAAATGTTTCTTCATCTGTACGGTTGTGTCATGGTTGTATTGGCCTAGGTAACTGAGGGGAGTCTTTTAGTAGTATGTATACACTTTGAGGTTGCTTATATTATCTTTTGCTTTTTTATTTGAATAGGTTTTCGGTAATCCGTCACTTACTTATTTTTACTTTTGGATCTGGTGTTGTGTTTATGCTCTCTGAATTGGATTTTACCGTGATGAATGTTATAATTACTATATTATTACGTTTATGCTTTTCTTTTTTGTGGTTCCTTTTCTGGGTGCCTGTGATTTATTGTTATTTTTTATAGATCTGTTTGAAAAAAAAAAAAATATTAATTTTTTTTTTATGATTTTTTTTATTTTATTTTTTTTATGATGAGGGTATTTGATATCTGGATGATGGTTGATTATTTACAAGTAATAAGTGACATGAGAGGGTGTGGAGTGAGGTGACTTTGATGCAACTTATTACTTGTGCATATATTGTGACATTTGTATATCCTTTTGTCATAGGTAAAAGTAGGAAATGTTTAATGAAACAGAATAGAAAGGGGAGGACCATAGGGCCATAGGAAGTGAGTAGGGGGAAGGACCTTATATGGCCATACAGTAGGAAAGAGTGGAGGGAGGGGGCTACCGGGGCTCCCCCGTGCAGCTGTGTCTTTTTCACTCCTCCCTCTCACAAGTCTCATTGGTTTTTCAAGTCACTATATAACAACAAGTTTTGAGCAGGACAGGGCTTTTTTGGGGCCGCTTTTTGTAGACACTACTCTGTTCCAGCTCTCTCTGTCTCCCACCATGGAGGCAGAAGAAAAACTTAGAAAACTTTGTGAGTTCAAAATACTCTGAAAGATTTTGGACTTCGAAGTACTTAGAGGCAAAGTCTTTTAAAAACACATCTTTGAACCTCTTGACACTAAGAATGACTTGATCAAGAATTTTTATACATAGGAAAACGGAATGAGTTGCAGGAAAAAAGACAGATATTTATGTGGAACCTTTATCCAATGGGAAAGCCTTTCTTTAATAGGCAACGACAAAGGTATCTGTCTAGCCTCTTGCACGACATTAAGTTTTCGTAGCGCGTAAGATAATACTTACCGGCACTCATGCAAGTGTTGGGGTATTGTTTCACGAGCTACAACAAATTTAGAAACGAGAACCAAGTCAAAATAACTCTATTTGAATGAGTTATAGGCATACAACCTCTTTTCTTTTCCTTTCTGGTCCATTTTATGTATTCTACCTATACTCTCTTGTATTTTGTAAATAAAATCCCTTAAATGTTGTAAAGCCTCAGTTGTGAATTAGTTTATAACTGGAACAGAAGGACTTTAGGTATAGGGTTTTTTCTTCAAAGAGATGGTTTCGTCCCTGGGGAGGTAAGTACTTTGATTCCACACTACGGCACATTACTGATTTAAAACATACACAACCTCATACAACTAACCTCTCTGTAAGGAGAGAATATGTTGATACACCTAATCTTTAAAAATAAAAGAATAGGTTATAAATACCTTCCCAGATTAAACTAGATGTTTATATTCTGAAAATAGTATATCTGTTCTATTTTAGTAGAAGGGTGGTTTACAAACTAAGTTACGTACAACTTACAAACAATAACTTGCGAATTGAAATATTTATTCTAAAACATAGAGAAGTATTTTGAGAAGCAATACTAGAAAGGGTTAATAGTTTAGAGGAGGTCGGCCTCATCCTAGGATGAGGGGGCTCTGATAAAATAGACACTTTTCAACACAGTGGTATATATTGAATATTATACTTTCGATTAATGTAAAACTCAGGTGGTAAAGAGGGTAAATCTAGCGCTATTAAACAAAGAGGACGGGGTTCGCGTCTCTTGTAGGAACGGTGGTGAGCGGAGAGTCGTCTTTATGAAGGAATAATAGACAATTTAAGCATTGTGCTACAAGTTGGTTAATATGGGTTTGATAGGACATAACTAATAAACCTTTTGATACTAGCTTTTCATTTAGATTAGACCTTTTCAAGTCGAAATCGTAATAGTGATCAGGTTTATTCAGAAGGAGATTCCATCAGACATACAGAGGATTTCATGGTAGCAGTAGCAGCAGGCTGAGGCCGCAGTGGCACTACTCGTTAGTTACAGAACAGTGTCTTATATTCTCATGTGTGGGGGGTATCATGTGTTCTTAATATCTGCAAATAGACATATCGTTTCATACCAAGTCAAACACACGTCCATCTAGGGAGGTTCTACTTCTTCCTCGTAACCTTAACCTTTAAGACTATCTGCTCAGTAACTCTGGTGAATAGAGGCTATTCAAATCTACAACATTCCTCCATTTAGAATTAACTAATTCTACCAAAACAAGATGTAACCAAACATATTTGAATAGCCAACAAAACACAGAAACTCCAACAAAACACAGAAACACTCTTTATGAGTGAAGTAGAATACAATGCATAGATGAAAGCATTACTGCAGTAAACTACATAAGAAAGGGACCAACAAAGCAACTGCTTAAACACAGAACGAAGATAAAAAGAGAATAGGGTGCGAGAGCCCTCTGCAGCCGAAACTCAAGAGTCTCAAGTTCAGATATTTTTAGCCATGGTCAGCTTGCATGGGAAATGTAGTCCATCCAACTTTGGCACAGAGGATGGCTCCTCCATTTCAAAATTGGCAGACTCCGCCAGACGTGGCCAGCCGCCCAGGAAAGTCCAAGATGGTATGCGGTTGGCATGCGTGTGGCCATCTCCGTAATCAGCCATGACCACGGAATGCACTTGCGACAGCGCGGGGGCCGTAACCCGAGCATTCAGCTTACTTGATGACAGACGTTGGTCTCCAATCTACTTCCTCAAGTTCTTTAGCGTACATAAGCACAGAGCGACTTAACAAGCTCGAATCCAGTCCAGCCTTTTTCCCAAAGTCTTAGTCAATAAAACGTGCACACGGTTCTTTGTTATAACAGTGGAACTACTGGATACCTGGCCATAACGGAGCCTCTGTGTTTAGTCCTCCAGACCGGACGCTCACGCCGTGACCTTGAACTTTGACACAGAGCACTCTCATCCGAGTTCACATTATCTCCCGTAGCAGTTCTCAGTTATTTTTAGATACTGGAACAGACATGAACCTTTCAACTTGGACGTTCATCCGGGATTCCCACTTTGTTCTGCATTTCTCATTTCATCAGATGATTTCCGTCCAAGTACAGGTAGATTCATCGTGTTCCTGTTATATCCGTTATCGTGACGCCAAATGTGGTAGCCGAATCCCCCATGGCTTGACAAGACAAAGGTAGTAGACTGGACTTATCATCAGTGATCAGGTTTATTCAGAAGGAGATTCCATCAGACATACAGAGGATTTCATGGTAGCAGTAGCAGCAGGCTGAGGCCGCAGTGGCACTACTCGTTAGTTACAGAACAGTGTCTTATATTCTCATGTGTGGGGGGTATCATGTGTTCTTAATATCTGCAAATAGACATATCGTTTCATACCAAGTCAAACACACGTCCATCTAGGGAGGTTCTACTTCTTCCTCGTAACCTTAACCTTTAAGACTATCTGCTCAGTAACTCTGGTGAATAGAGGCTATTCAAATCTACAACAACCCCAAGAAAACCATCCCCACAGTCAAGCATGGAGGTTGAAGCATTATGCTTTGGGGGTGTTTCTCTTCTAAGGGGACAGGTGGACTTCACTGCATCGATGGAACTATGGATGGGGCCATGCACCATGAAATACTGGGTGACAACCTCTTTCTCTCAGCCAGGTCCGTAAAAATGGGTCGTGGATGGGTCTTCCAGCACTTCAATGACCCTAAAAATACAGCAATGGCAACAAAGGAGTGGCTCAAGAAGAAGCACATTAAGGGACCTTAATCCAATAGATCTGTGGAGGGAACTGAAGCTCAAGCGACAGCCTCGAAACCTTAAATATTAGGAGAGGATCCGCAAAAAGGAGTGGTCCAAATATCCTCCTGAGATGTGTGCAAACCTGGTCATCAACTACAAGACACGTCTGACCTCTGTACTTGCCAACAAGGGTTTCTCCATCAAGTACTAAGCAATGTTTTGATAGGGGATCAAATACTTGTTACACTCAATGAAATGCTAAATAACTATCTTTTTTTTATTTGATTTTCTGGATTTTCATTTTGATATTCTGTCTATCACTGTTAAAATAAACCTAGCATTAAAATTATAGACCGTTCATGTCATTGTAAGTGGGCAAACTTACAAAATAAGTGAGGGATCAAATACTTATTTCCTCCACTGTATAAGGTCCAGTCAGTGAACTGACCTCAGTTTCTCCAGTCTGCAGTTTGGACTCTCCAGTCCGGCACAGAGAAGTTTCACTCCTGAACCCTCCAGGTTGTTGTGACTCATGTCCAGCTCTATCAGATGGGAGGGGTTGGACTTCAGAGCCGAGGCCACAACTTCACAGTGAGTCTCTGAGAGTTTACAGTCAGCAAGTCTGTAATTACACATTTATTACAAAATGTTATTATGAAAGAAAACAGCTGATGACAGAACACTTTGACGTTTCCTGATTTGAGGAACATTTGCTCTTCACATCAGAGATTCAGCTCATCTTATCCGTTAATGTAGTAGTTACGAGCAGCTTCACATAAGAGTCCAGTGCGGGAGAATATTTTCACACTAGAACTCCGTAGTTTGAAAAATTATAATCGGGGATACCCTTCTCGTTAGCGATGTGGTGAGGAGAAAGGCTTTATACAGTGAGTGAGCCGCCTCCCTCCGTTTCTGTCTACAGCCGACAAAGTTACACCTAAGCATGGAAAGCGTTTAGATTAGGGCTGTCAAATTAACGCGTTCATTTCGATTAATTAATCACAGAAAAATGAACGCGATTAAAAAAATTAACACAGATTAATTGCACTTCTATAATGCCCTTTGACCCAGTGCAAAAGTGGTGTGCAGCTCCACCTGTAGCTTGCATACACGGCCCGTACGGGTAAAAGGGAGAAAAGTAAAGAGAGAAGCAGGGGAAAGGGGAAAGGGGCCGAGGGCTCTATGGACGGTTTATGGGATGCTTCGGGCAGATAAGCATGAAGGTAGGAAGACATCTTACTTTATTCTCCGCAGTGTCTGTGCATTATTGCTTTAGTGGGTGCAACAATGTAGCCTAGGTTCAAAACAGTATCTCTCAATCTTCCTCCGTGTGTCTTTTGTTTGCTAGCTGTCTCGTCTCCTGCATAAACGGACACTCGCCCTGTGTGTGTGTGTGTGTGTGTGTGTGTGTGTGTGTGTGTGTGTGTGTGTGTGTGTCAATATTTTGGCCTATGAGTATGACGATGGTGAATTAATCGGCATAGGCTATGCGCATCTGTGGCACTGCAGCGCTGTCTGTTGTGGGAGACGGACAGTCATCATTTAGTCTGCTTGTTTTTTTGAGAAAATTCGGCGCTAGTTCCTAATTTCATTTCATGTAGAAACCTGGCTGAGGGGAGGAGACAGAAGTTACGAGAGACGGAGAGCGAGAGAGAGAGAGAGAGAGAGAGAGAGAGAGAAACAAACTGTAGTAGGCTATACAGCTGTTTATAAACAGGCATAAAAGTGTCATAAAAGTATGCGATTAATTTAGATTAATTAATCACAGGGCCTGTAATTAATTAGATACATTTTTTTAATCGCTTGACAGCCCTAGTTTAGATAATTCATTCAATAATTTTTATCATCATCAGGGCTTTGATGCAAATTCTGAAGTGTAAACATTACAACAGCAGCTGTGGTACTTAAAAGGAAAAGCGCAGTTTGCACTTTCTTTTCAGCACCTCAACCGTCGCTGCATAAAAAAAAGGCAAAGTAGGTTAATGGATTTGTCGATTCATGCTTTCCAGTTGTTGCTGTTGTTGACCTTTGGAGAAATGCATTTATTTATTTTCAAGGGAAGAAACATTGTAGGGGAGAGTGGCCTAAGTTGTGCCACTTTTTACTCAAAGTGACTTTAAAGTGAGGCCTTGACAGTAAAGTCTCCAACTCAAAAATGTACATATATTTCAGGGTGTTGTGCATCCCTGGCAATAAAAACTTTGGATCTGGAATAAACTGTTGAAGAAATATAGCTTTCGGAAAAAAAGTTGTCTTGTGGCACAACTTGCCCCCGGTGTGGTGTAAGTTGTGCCGTTGGAGAGAATACCATGGGGTGAATTGTGCCATTGATATATATCTCATAAACTGTAATGCAAGACACATCCATAAGACAATTACTTATTTAAGGTTTATTTAAAGTAAATATTTTACAAAGATTGAAGGACAATTTTCTTAAACAAGGCCTAGCAGATCTAATGGTTTTACCTGCAAAGCTCACAATGACAAAGTCACCATCATCATCTTTCTGGCCATCTGAACTCTCATCAGTGGTGTCGTTAAGTGGAATGGAGATGTCAGTCTCTTCTGAGCTACTGTAGACAATAACTTTCTTTTGGTGACCAGCGTAAACAGCCATGCCAATGGCACAACTCTCAGAAATGAACTTTGCACTAGCTGCTCCGCCCTTGTAGAACCAACTGCCACCTGGCATATGCGATTCCCCCTACATTTCTGCCTTTAAATCAAGGCTCAAAACCCATCTGTACACCCTGGTTTTTCCTCCCCATTAACTATCTTACCTCTGCACTACTATCTTTGTTTGTATGTGGATGTCTGGGCTTTATGTCTTTTATTTTTGTTATTGTTATTTCATTGTTTACCTACTGAATGCACTATATACAGCACTTTGGACAGTGCAAACTGTTATACATGTGCTTTTATAAATACATTTTACTTACTTACTTACTTATAACTCACCTAGGCCCTCTGGCACAAATCACCCCAACCCCAGAATGTTGGATAATAAGCATGATGCAGCAGTTTAGGGCTGACATCGTGCTAACTATATAGACATAAAGTGTAGCATACTGAAGCACTAAAACATGTGTCGAATGTTTTCAAACGTGTCTATAATTGTTCAGACACAATAATCAAAAAACCTTGATCATGGAAATGTTACTTTTAGAGGCAAAAAACTGTTTTTTGAGCTTAAATGTGCTTATATCTTATTCCATGTTTCTCCCTTCTTCACAGGATGAGTTAAATGGATGGCTCTTCTTAAATATGTGGTCACATTTCCAATTTCTTCTATGGTTTTCTAGAAACAAGGGGTGGCACAACTTCCCCACCGGCACAACTTAGGCCACTCTCCCCTATTTATTATTTAAACTGTAAAGTTATTTTTAAAATAGCATGATAGTGCAGGCCTACCAGATATATCTTTTGGATTTTTGATAATGCTTTATTTTTACTAGTGCAGTGCCCGTATGAAGCAGGTATTAGCTTATGCATGCTTAATGTTACCTGCCAATGAAAGTGGGACACAGACACAGATGTAGCCTACACATAGGCAGTGTCACATAGTCATTGAAATGGCTGTCGCATCGCTCGTCAAGGTAACTTTTGGTCTTTCTGTAATAAGCTGGATGGATGCAACGTTAGCAAAAAGAATGGATTATGTGTATTTGCCAGCTACAGAAGAAGTTTAAAAGGTAAGAGTTTTGGATAATTGTCAAATCTGTTAACATGTCAATAGCAGTCAGCTGTGAGATCCAATGTGTGTGTGTGTGTGTGTGAGAGATACACGCTTACTGAAATTAGCATGACAGTCACAGTAGTGTTTAACAATATAAACTGTATTACAATGAAAATAGCGTAAAGGTTTAAGAATTTTTTGTTTGCGAAGTTAAACCGGCAGTCACTGTTGTTGCCCGTGCATGGAATGAGGAAGTTACAAATGGCTGCGGCAATTCACAAACTTACCTGTATAATTAATTACTTCAAAAACAGATTGTTTACCATGATGCAATCGTGTTCCACGTTGCCTGGAAGTGTAGCTAACATAGCTTCCTGAAATAAAGTTGTTAATGTGATTTCATGTGTGCAGCTTGAGACAGTTTAACCAACAGAGCAGGCAGGGAGACATTAAAACATTATTAAAAAATTTAAAAAGGTGCATCATGATGGCATACGTTGGCCAAACTATTTATAACACATTAACAGAATATCTTCATCAAGAGCTGTAAACACAATAGCCAAACACCTTCATTTTCTGCACTCAGCATCTGAAGCAGCTCAAGAACATTTGTTACAGAATAGAACAAACAATTTCTGTAATAAACAAGTGGAATACTATGTTATGAATAAGAAGAGTAAACACTGGTTAATAAAATTAGTCACATCTGGACTTACTGAGCCTTTCTGCAGTTCCTCACAGCTGGAATCAGTCTCAGTCGTCCCTGCTCTGATGTGTTGTACTTCTTCAGGTCCAACTCGTCCAGAACCTCCTCTGACATCTGCAGCATGTAGGCCAGAGCAGAGCAGTGGATATCAGAGAGTTTCTTCTCTGATCTTTTCTCTGACTTCAGGAACTTTTGGATCTCCAGATGAACCGAGTGGTCCTTCATCTCCGTCAGACAGTGGAAGATGTTGATGCTTCTGTCAGGAGATATATCTTCACTGTTCATCTCCTTCAGGTTGTCAATGGCTCTCTGGATGGTTTCTGGCCTTTTACCCAACAGACCTCCTAAGAACCTCTTGATGGTTTTTGGCCACTTTTCTGTTGGACCCAGCAGGCCTCCTAAGAGCCTCTGGTTGGACTCCAGAGAGAGGCCATGAAGGAAGCGGACAAACAGGTCCAGGTGGCCGTTTTTGCTTTCAAGCGATTTCTCCATGACTCTCCTCAGGAAGACATCCAGGGATTTATTATTTGTGTCCCAGTATTCTCCCAGGAAACCATTCAGTACCTCTGTGTTGTTGGTGGTGAAACAGTGGTACATGTAGACCGCAGCCAGAAACTCCTGAATGCTCAGATGAACAAAGCAGTAGACTGTTTTCCCAAAGATCACACTCTCTTCTCTTTTGAAGATCTCAGTACAAACTCCTGAGTACACAGAGGCCTCTGTGACATCCAGACCACACTGCACCAGGCCTTCTGGGTAGAACATGATGTTTCCTTTCTGCAGTTGTTCAAACGCCAGCCTCCCCAGCTTCAGAAGAACTTCCCTGTCGGCCTCCGTCAGCTCAGGACTGGTACCATGTCCCTCTTCATACTTCTGCTTCTTCCTCTTTGTCTGAACCAACATGAAGTGTGAGAACATGTCAGTCAGGGTCTTGGGCAGCTCTCCTCTCTGGCCTGTAGTCAACATGTGCTCCAGAACTGTAGCAGTGATCCAGCAGAAGACTGGGATTAGACACATGATGTGGAGGCTCCTGGTTGTTTCAATGTGCGAGATGATTTTGGTGGACAGCTTTTTATCACTGAATCTCCTTTTGAAGTACTCCTCCTTCTGTGGGTCAGTGAAGCCTCGTACTTCTGTCACCCTGTCAACACATGTAGGAGGGATCTGATAGGCTGCTGCAGGTCGGGAAGTTATCCAGATGAGAGCCGAGGGAAGCAGATTCCCCTGGATGAGGTTTGTCAGCAGCACGTTGACTGATGACTTCTGTGTGATATCAGAGACAATCCCATTGTTTTTGAAATCCAGTGAAAGTCTGGTTTCATCCAGGCCGTCAAAGATGAACAAAACTTTATAGAGAGCGAGTTTCTCTGCTGTGACCTTCTGTAATGTTGGATGGAAAACATGGAGCAGCTTGAGAAGACTGTACTGCTTATCTTTGATCAAGTTCAGCTCCCTGAACGAAAGCAGAATCAGCAGACTGACATCTTGGTTTTCTAAGCCCTCTGCCCAGTCCAGAGTGAACTTCTGCACTGAGAAGGTTTTTCCAATTCCAGCGACGCCGTTCGTCAGGACGACTCTGATGTGTTTGATGGGTCCCTGTTGGTCGGGTAAGGCTTTAAAGATGTCGTGGCACCGGATTGGAGTGTCATGGTGTGTCTTCTTCTTGGAAGCGGTCTCAAGCTGCCTGACCTCATGTTGGGTATTAACCTCTTCACTCTGTCCCTCTGTGATGTAGAGCTCAGTGTAGATCCTGTTGAGGAGAGTTCCTGTTTGATCAGCTCCTTCAGTAACATGTTCACATCTATTCTTCAGACTGATCTTATGTTCATCTAAAATCTTCTGCAGACCACCACTCACTAAGGAAGAGACAAAACATGAAAATGTGACAGTGTGTTGATTATCTGCATTGCCAATATGAAAATGTCAGAACCAATATGTCGACTCAACAACCGATTTTAAGACTCAAATTCAAAGTTAACTCCAAATATAGAAATTGGAAACATTGGGGCATTTCACCTTTTGTTATTTTTTTCCCGTATACGATATTTTTTAAATAATCCTTTTATACATACAGCCCAAAAATAACAAATATCCTTTGCCTTAATGGTTTTAAATTCCAACCATTAACATGTTACATTCTGACAATGTGCCATTGTGTCGACTTGGCCAAATCGTTGAGTCTATTACTAAATACAGACATGGATGCTTTGAATACCGACAGTGCTTTTGCCTCTCTGCATAAGGCCTAAAATGGCTGCCTCCTCTATGTTGGATTCAAACCATATTATTTCAGACATGATGACATCAGCTGATAGATCTTCAGTCTTACTTTGTGCAGTGCTGCTCTGACTGGCTGTCTGCAGTCCAGGTCTGGTTCTGGATCTTTGTCCACACCTGGGAGTCATCTTCCTGTGGAGACATTTCTTTATAAATAAATTATGTGTTGATCAGGGCTGGACCAAATTATTCAAATATATTCAAATACTTGTTTGTTAGGTTAGTATTCGAAGCTCAATTCAGTATTCTGACTATTATTTTTTTTTTTTGCAGAAGTAGTCTTGGCTCACGTATGTGTGAGCGTGCGTGTGAGCATATTTTTATGAATATGTCTGTGAAAATACGGCTGATAAATGAAATAAACGTCCTCTCAAAGAAGAGTTTCTCCCTTTTTTGTGTTTTTTTTCTCGCGATACTATCCATCCCTTACAGCCTTAGAAAAAAACGCGAGAAGCGAGCCACGCAACATCACCTTAACCATTGTGCGTGACTCCTTGCACTATTGGTTGGATCTGCTTGTCTATCAATGTTTGTGAAATTAAATCAACCAATCAGCACTTAGTAAAACACTAACACCCTAATTACAGTAATACCTGGGTTTTTTTACTGAAGGAAACAGCTTTCATTCCGTGGAAACAATCTAAAACTTGTGCTTACTACGGTATGTTATGGCATACTTAGGTACACACATTCCAGAACTAATGTCGGACTACTAAAAGAATGATGGGGTTTGGTCAATTAAGCAAAGCAAGTTTTCTAAACACTTGAAAGTAACTCTGAACAAAATCAAATACAACATATTATAATTCAAAAGGTTTTAATAAGATTCAAATGAAAGATAGAACCAGTTAGATTAGAACACAGTCTGGGGGTCAGAACACAGGACCCTTAGAGCCAGCTTGTGTCTGGGGATCAAAGCATAGGAAAATCAGAACCAGCGAGAACAGCCTGGGACTCAGAACACAGGAGAAGACCCAACTGGATTATAACATCAGCCTGTCATACTCTACAACTAGGCCTACTCTACATTCCAGCCCTGAAGGTTACAGGGAAAGATGAGAAGGTGCTCTTTCCGTGTGGTTGCCCCAGGTCGTCTTCCTGGTGTATTTCCTTGGCATGATGGCTTTTCTACAATGTGTATGACATTAAAATAAAAAATATGTTATGTAATATTACATTAAAATATGTTTAAGACTAAACTTAAATTGTGCCTCATGGTGGGGGAAAGTGAGACAGTGTCTCACTTTCCCCCACAGCATTTGGCTCACTTTCCCCCACCACCACAATTTGAGAAAAAACTACCTCTCTTAGCATTTCAGGCTAATCTTTAGCTAATATCATCACATAGTTTTTAAATGTTGGTAGTTCATCAACACGTATGATAGAAGTTTTTCTACGTGAATACATTTGCTTTGGCACAACAGTTGATTAAGTTGACAGCAAGAGAATTTACTTTTACATGCAAAATACCTATTTTGGTGAAAAAAACATGCTTACCACAGCACCATGAGGTCCTCTCTTTCAGGGCCATGGGGAAATGAGAGGGGCTTGAAAACATATATCTCACATGACCACAAATGTTTTCCGTTGCCTAGATACAGGGGGTGGCTCACATTACCCGATGCCTCAGATTCCCCCGTTCTCCCCTACTACAATTGTAAAAAAAAAAAGAAAATACGAATTTAACACATTTAAAATAAATGATCAAATTATTTGAACTTTGAAAGTTGGCCGCTCACCTTTCAAAGCGCAACCGGTGACACCGAGACACCAGCTCAGCTGTAGGCCAAGTGATGTTACCAGCGCTAGGCAAATTAAAAGCGGTACCAATCAGAGTAGGGAGAGAGATGGAGGAAGAATAGATTATGTGTTTCCCTTAACTTTATAACACAACATTAGCGCAATCTCGGAAGGAAAAGCATTGCTTGGCGATATGCTAACGCTAGCTTAATTTAGCTGTTTCAAAGTCAAAGTGTTTTTATTGTCAGTTCTGATATATGCAAGACATACATGAGAATCGAAATATCGTTTATATCTGACCCACGGTGAAATAGGAACGATCAAAACATATACAGTAGAAAAAGATAAGATTAAGATAAACAATATTTACATTAGATACATTCTAAATACTGTCTTGTAGGGTACAATTTAAAAACAGTATATATAAAAATAGAATAGAAAGTAACAAGTAGATAAATTACATTGAAATGTGCAATGTGCAAAGTGATGAACAATATTTACAATATGTGCAATATGCAGTCAACTGGATGTACATTTTAAGGCATTTTGATGTGCAGGCTGAGTATGAATGAATAGATTAAGAGTTCTTGGTTAGGAGTTCGTAGTCCAGAGTTCTTGGGGGCAATGGGAGGAGAGGGGAGAGAGTTAAACTTCCTGACAGCTTGGTGGAGGCTGTGATAGGGGTGACCATCCTGTAGTGTGTCTCATCGTTTTTGGAGATGAGACCAACCACTGTTGTGTCGTCCACACACTTCACAATGCTGCTGAAGGATGGAGCGCAGTCGTGGGTCAGCAGCGTGAAGAGCACAGGGCTGAGCACACAGCCTTGGGGGGCCCAGCGCTCAGGACGGTGGTTCTGGATGTGTTGCCGCCAACCCGTACTGCCTGAGGCCTCCCGCTGAGGAAGTCCAACAGCTAGTTGCACCGGGAATTGCTGAGCCCCAGCTGGTCCAGTTTGCTGATCAGCTGCTGAGGGATGATGGTGTTGAATGCTGAATTGAAGTCTATGAACAGCATTCTGACCTATGAGTTTTTGGTGTCCAGGTGGGTGAGTGCTGGGTTAGCAGATAGCATCCTTGGTAGATCTGTTACCTCGGTATGCATACTGGTGGGGATCAGGGTGGCGGAGAGGATGGATTTAATGTGGGCCATGACTAACGTTTCAAAGTACTTCATGACGATGGGGGTCAGTGCAACGGGTCGCTAGTCATTGAAAGTGAATGGTGAGGGGTTCTTTGGAACAGGTATGATGGTGGTGGCTTTGAAGCACGACGGAACAACAGCCTGACTCAGAGAAGCGTTGAAAATGTCCGTGAAGACATCTTTGAGCTCCTCTGCACAGTCCTTCAGCACACGACCAGAAATGTTGTCTGGACCTGCAGCCTTGCTTGTGTTGATCTTAGAGATGGTTCTCTTCACGCTGGCTGCTGTCAGGCACAGGGCCTTGTAGTGGGGAAGGGGGGTGGACTTCTGTGGGAGCGTGCTGTTGTGTGCGTCAAACCTGGCAAAGAAGCTGTTGAGGTCATTCAGCAGAGAGGTGTTGCTGTCACAGGTCTGTGGGGGGGAGGGGAGGGGATTTGTAGTCCGTGATGGTCTGGATACCACGCCACAGGCTCCGCAGGTCTCTGCTGTCCTTGAAGTGTCCGGTTAGTCTAGGTGTAGCTGCATTTGGCTTTCCTGATGCCACAGGACAGGTTGACCCTAACTGTTCTCAGGCCGGCTGCGTCCCCAGCTCTGAAGGGGGTTTCCTGGCCCTCAGTAGCCCGCGTACCTCTCCTGTCAGCCAGGGTTTCTGGTTAGCCCTGGTGGTGAGGGTTCTGGTGGCGGTTACAACAGCACTGCATTTGCCGATGTAGGAGGTGTCAGTATCAGAGTACTACATGTCTATGTGGCTGTGGTAGGTTGCTGCCTGTTTTTAACATCTCCCATTCAGTAGTGGCAAAACAGTCCTTAAGTGCAGCAGAGGCCCCCTCTGGCCACTCACGTACCTGCTTCAGAACCGGTTTGGTGACTTTCACCTTCGGTCTGTACATTGGTAGCAGCATGACACTGAAGTGGTCAGAGCTGCCAAAGTGGGGGAGGGGGAAGCCTTGTAAGCACCTTTGAGTGAGGTATAACCATGTCCAAGGTGGTACTTTCTCTTGTGGGAAAGTTCACGTGTTGGTGGAATTGTTGGAAAAAGAGATTTGCGTGACTGAAATCCCCAGCGATGATGAAAAGTCCATCTGGGTGGGCTGTCTCTTGCTCACCAATGGCCTTATAAAGTTCCCTAAGTGCCTCAATTATATCTGTGTTGTTGGTAGTGGGGGGGACAGCAACACGCAGAGTCGCTGTTACCTCTCTGGGTTGATAGAACGGACGGCACTTTACGATCATAAACTCCGCCAGCGGTGAACAGTGTTTACATACCACAGCAGTGGCATCCCAACACCAAGCATCACTGATGTACACACAGACTCCACCTTTCTTCTTTCCTCCTTTCATGAGGATTCTGTCCGAACGGTTGCACGTGAACCGCTCAAGTCTTACGGCTGAGTCCGGGACGATGTCTGTCAGCCAAGTCTCGGTAAACACATCACGTCGCGGCGCGCAGACCTCCGCAGCTGTATATGATCCATTTTATTGTCCAGAGACCTTACGTTCGCCAAGAGGAGAGTTGGAAGAGCTGGCCAGTATGGCATCATAGCCAGTCACTTCCAGTCACGACCGGTGTTCCCCAGGGTTCTGTCCTCAGCCCCCTCCTGTTCATCATTTATCTACTTCCCCTTGGCCATATTTTCCGTAAATTTAACATCCATTTTCACTGCTATGCGGATGACACCCAGCTCTACATATCCACCAAGCCCACTTCTACCCTTCCTCCCACCTCCCTCTCCGATTGCCTACAGGAAATCAAATACTGGTTCACCTGCAACTTTCTCAAACTCAACAGCAATAAAACAGAAGTTCTCCTCATCGGCACCAAATCAACCCTGACAAAACCTGACAGTTTTTCCATCACTATCGATAACACCTCAGTCTCCCCCTCCCCTCAGGTTAAGAGTCTGGGTGTCATCCTCGACAGCACACTATCATTCCAAGCTCACATTAATAACATCACCAGGTCTGCCTACTACCATCTACGCAACATCAACCGCCTCCGCCCATCTCTCACACCCCACAGCACAGCCATCTTGGTTCACACCCTGGTAACATCACACATCGACTACTGTAACTCCCTCCTCTTTGGTCTCCCCCTCAAGTCCATCCGTAAACTCCAACTGGTCCAGAACTCTGCTGCTCGCATCATCACCAGAACCCCCTCCATTAATCACATCACTCCTGTCCTTCAGCAGCTTCACTGGCTCCCGGTCAAAACCCGCATCCATTTCAAGATTCTGCTCCTCACCTTCAAATAGGTATATTTTTAGATCTTTCGAAGGCTTTTGATACGGTTAATTATTTAAATATGGACTTTCTGGCACTGTCCATAAGTGGCTTTATAACTATGTTAAAAACAGAAAACAGTATGTTCATATTAACGGTCATGATTCCACAAGAAACTACATAAAACATGGGGTACCTCAAGGATCCATATTAGGACCTTTATTATTTCTCATTTATATAAATGATATTGCGCAGGTTTCGAAATCCATATTCCCTTTGCTTTTTGCAGATGACACCAGCCTTGTTCTCTCTCATAGAGACCTAAAAAGTCTAATAGAGGAGCTAAATCATAATCTTATCCAGTTCTCAAGCTGGTTCCAAACAAACAAGTTATCATTAAATGTCAAAAAGTCCAATTTCATGTTGTTTGCTGGTAAAAAGATTCATGACAATGACCAAATCAAACTTTATATAAATGATGAAGAAATAATTAAAGTCTCATCAACATGTTTTTTAGGTGTTATTATTGATGATAAACTCTCATGGAGAGAACAGGTTGGTCTTGCCTGTAATAAGGTAACTAAATCATTTGGGATCCTTAGAAAAATAAGAGTTTTTGTTCATAAGTCATGTTTATTAACATTATACTACAGTCTGATCTATCCATATTTAACATACTGTAATATTGTTTGGGCGAGTACATTTTCATCATACCTAAATAAAATTATGCTACTGCAGAAAAGGTTTGCTAGATTAGTGACCTTCTCAAAACCTCTGGTACCAAGTGCACCACTTTTCTATAAATTAAAGTTATTGTCTATTTATGATATAAATATTCTCCAAATATGCACTTTTGTTTTTAAGGTGAGATATAAGTTGACTGATTTACCTTGTACTTTTGGATGTTATTTATTTTTCAAACTCAAAATTTCATAATCATTGTACCAGACAAGCTGAAAATCTCCATCTGCCTCTTTATAAATCTTCCCGCAGTCAATCTTGCATTAAATACCGTGGCGCCATACTATGGAATGAAAATATACACTTACTTGATTCTTCTATAACTGTCAGGATTGTACCAAAATGGCAGGCCAGAACCCAAGAGCACGACAACAAACAGTTCAGGTATAGCAACAAAGTTTAATGAGGAATCAAACCAGGTAGCGAGGCAACAAGTCCAAGAGGGGCAGGCAAAGGGATAATCCAGGATCCAAAAAGGATGGGTCAAAACACGAATAGGCAGGCAGGTAAACAGGCAGGAATTCAGAATTGGCTGGAGAGCAATGTAACACAAAGACAATCTGGCAGGGAACTGAGGGAATGAACCGGTATATATACTGTGGGGCTAATAGCTGATGGGGAGCAGGTGAGTGTGGTTAGGCCAGGTGGAAGTAATCAGCAGGGAGTGCAGAGCAGGGGGGAGTGGCCGGGTCTGAAATGACAAGAGAGTTAATATGGGAACAGACAAGAGACAAAAAACTAAATTGTGGCTGAAGTAGTGACAATAACATTGACCATATTCAAAAAGAGACTGCAGAATTCCATGCTATCAAAAGCAATTAGTTTAAAAACAGGAATTTGATTTATATATGTATCATGATTGTCCGCTTGCTTGGTTTAAACACAATAATTTGTACCACTACATTTTGATTTGTTCTAATTGATTTAAACTGATTTTTTTTTTTATTTGTATTTTTATTTTTTTTTTATTGTCTTGGGTTTTGTTCTTAATTTCTTTGATTGTTTTTTTTTTTTTTTTTTCTCTCTCATTTATACATATTATGTGTTTTTTTTTTTTTTTTGGGTTTGTGCGCGCTTGTGTGCTGATCTGCTAATATTAATATGTAAATGTATTTTGGGTGTGGCTCTATATAAGCCTGTACAGGTTTCTGCCACACCCACACATGTATTTTTAAAAAAAAATTTTACAACATGTTTTTTTTAAATCTATTTTGTATGTGGAATAAAATAAACATAAACATAAACAAGGCCCTCCACAACCTCGCCCCTCCATACATCTGTGAACTCCTACACACCAACACACCCACCTCTCCGGTCCTCCTCTTCCATTCAACTCACTGTACCACCCGCCCGCCTAGTCACCATGGGGTCCAGGGCATTCAGCCGATCTGCCCCCCACCTCTGGAACACCCTCCCACCTGTCATCCGCAACTCTGGCACTCTCTCCACTTTTAAGTCCCGTCTAAAAACACATCTTTTTAAATTGACATATTCCATCTAATTCATTGCCCATTTCACCACCCTTGTGTATATTGTTTCAATGTGTCTTGTTCTTGTGTTTTTTTATATCATTGTTGATTTTGTTTTAAACATTGCCCTGTAAGGTGACCTTGGGTGCTATGAAAGGCGCCCTCAAATAAAATGAATTATTTATTATTATTATTATTATTATTATTATTATTATTATTATTATTATTATTATTATTATTATTATCATCAACAGCAACGCAGCGTACTGTATCGGGCCACAAGCTCGGTTTCAGGCAGTAGCCTACATTGGGATTATTAATGTTGTTTGTGATGGTGTGTTTTTTTAGAACGAGTATTCGGAGCCTGTAAAATGCTATTCGGGACATTTGTTGATTCTAAAAAAATATCCAGATTTTCACACACACACATTTGTCCACAGATAGAATAGAATAGAATAACAGAGAATTGTAAAAGTTTTGTTGCTTTTCGGAATTTAACATTCAGCCTGAAAGTAAAATTGTTGCTCCATTTATTTCCAGTTAGTAGCAGAGTTAGTATCAGTTCACTTACTGTGTGTCTGAGAGTCCAGGTTCATTACTGAAGTGTGGAGGATGAGGCATAGACCAGTCACTCTTCATAGACAGACAGCTGGAGACTCCAGACTCTGATCTCTGTCCCTGGTACTGAACACTGCAAACACAAACATGTTTTATTTATATCACATGAATCCTTGATAAATACTCAGAGGACAAAGCCCTTCAGGAAGCTATACACAGATTACAGTGTCACCACATATACATTTTCAAGGTATCAGTTCACTCACTGTGTGTCTGAGGGTCCAGGTTCATTACTGAAGTGTGGAGGATGAGGCATAGACCAGTCACTCTTCATAGACTGACAGCTGGAGACTCCAGACTCTGCTCTGTCCACTTCCTCCATGTTAACACTCATCCTCTGGACTTCAGTCAGTCTATCCCTGCATTCATACAAACACAGGCACAGGATTTCAACAAGTTTCAACACGGGTTTTTAAAACAGAAGAGACAAGAGAAACAGGTTTGTTCAGGAGTCACAAGCAGGACAGAGTATGGGGAGTAACACACACACACACACACACACACACACACACACACACACACACACACACACACACACACACACACACACACACACACACACACAGACACACACACACACAGACACACACACACACACACACACACACACACACACACACACACACACACACACACACACACACACACACACACACACACACACCTTGACTCTGTTCCATCCTCCTCTTCCTCCATGTGAACACTCATCCTCTGGACTTCAATCAGTCTAAACTTGGATTAATACCAACACGGGCACGGGAATCTACCTGTCTAAACAAAACACTTAAAGAGTTTCAACACGGATTGTAAAATCAGAACAGAAGGGAAACAGGTTTGCACAGGAGTCACTAGCAAGACTGAGAGAATAGACACACACACACACACGCGCGCGCACGCACGCACGCACGTACGCACACACACACACCTTGTTTTCTTGGCTCAGGTTTATTATTATTCAGACAATAGGAACTTTGTGTCCACAGGTTAATCAAACTGTTGAGTTCATTTGAACATTTCTTTCATCTACAGTTTACAGGAGAAAAACACTCAGAGATTGTGACAGTAAATATAAGTATTAATGTTGTATTAACACTCACCCTGCCTCGGCCTTAAGTTTCCCTCCGTCTGCTCTGCCGACTCAAAATGGAGTCTGAACAAACTGAACACAATAGGCTCGTTCGACCTAACTTTCAGCTCGTCTGGAAAGTAGACGAGAGTAGCCGAGTGCAGTCGGGGGAGTGACGAAAATGCCTGACTGAAGCCGGACAGCTCCGAGTCGGAAGTAGCGTCCTTGTTGCGGATGCAGTTCGTTTTCTAGTTTTATTTTGAAGGCCTATTAGAAACATATTCGCAGGAGAGTCACACATGCTACAACCGATTAGAAGCAGAACACAACACAAAGACGAGTAAACACTTTAAAAGCGAGGGGCATTTTCAAAACAAGAAACGAGATATAAGCTAATATCCCCATTCCCCACACATCTTTATCTTTCTTGTTACTTTACTAGAACACCTACTTTTAAGTGATAAAGAATAATTTACAAGAATAATTTACAAATCCAAATAAAGGAGGTTTAGTATTTCTCCCTTCACATAACGAATATGATCGGCCTAAATAAAGAAGGTCTAAGAAAAGATCCCTTATTATTATTGTAGAGATGGATATGATGAACTGTATTATGATGTGTAACAAACAAACTACTTGTTGTAGTTTTGGTCTGGCTTTGCGACACTACATGTAAAATACAATTCCCAGACCATTTAGATCACTTGAAATAAGCCTATGATTTAATCTTAATGGTATAAAAATCACTTCACCAAGATCTTATGTGACTCAAGTTTGTGTTCACTTTTAAATATATCTATACAGGAGAGTTACACATCCAAATTATTTCTATGTCAAGGGTTCAGAGGTTTAACTCTGATTAAGTACATTTCTGCTTAAATGCATATTGTGGCGGCCTAATGATTAAACATAAATTAAAATCAAAAAGAATGGATCGTAATTTAATTTTGAGCGGTGATGTCAGACTTTTGCCTAACCAATTGGGGAAACGCATCAAAGGCACGAGGTTTAAACTCCCAATTAGCGCTCAGCTCCGCCTGTCAGCAAGACGTTTCCCATCAGACATTTCGCTCCCGCAGCCCGTGGGGAGCAACTGCAGCGACTTGCTCCAGTGTCTGTGTCCGTCTTGATACCGCGGGACTTCAAAGTCTCAAGCAGCCGAGCCGCAGCCAGCCACGGGTGCAAGTGGGACAAAAAGTCTAACCATAATGCAGTGCGCTCAGCAAGACGAGCGTCATAATTGCGCAGGTCTTAGCAAGACGGCGACAGGTCGAACGAGCCTGTTAACTTACAGGGTTCCCTCCCTCCAGTGTCGCTCCTCCCCCTTATTTACAAGAAATCAGGAGTGTGTGTGTGTGTGTATGTCTCTCTCTGTGTGCTTGTCTGTGTGCATGCGTATCCATGTGTGTGTGTGTTTGTGTTCTGCTCACATAGAAAACTATTTAACATGACGTGTTCAAAATAGGTTTTAGTCAAAATGTTGGAACATTATCTAATCTTTATGTTTAAATCATATTAAGATAACAGTTCATCTCAAGACCGAAGCTCCAACAAGTTAATTAGCAACACAACAACTTGAAGACATAAGTTAAAAAATATCAGGCATCATTAAAAGCATTAATAGTATAATAATATGGGGGGGGGGGGCAGCCCTGTAAGAGTAGTCCTAACTAGTCATACATGTTGGTACTGTCACTCTTTGCCCTCCTGTGTTATTGGCAGGAGAACAAATTACCCTGCGTTCCAAATCACATATTTTCTTTTTACTATACTACTTACTAAAGAATGTTGGTTCACATACTACAGAATGCAATTGGGTGCACTTTGGGCTCCATTTGACATGCATTTATTGGGGCGTCCTTAATCTTTTTCTGACATCATAAATAGTATGGAAGTATGGGGACTGGAACGCAGGGATAATGTTTAAATCTGTTCTTCCTGCACTCTGGAACCCAATAGCGCCTCCCAGAGGACAGGAGCTGGTACTCCCCCTGCAACTATTAAACATATTAATATATATTGTGTTTCAAACTAAAGAACTTTTCCTGTGATGTTTCCTCTTCCAAAGCTAGAAACACACTCTCCCTCTGTCCCTCAGCACCTTCCACATCCCAGTCCAGTGACTCCTGACCTCCACTGATTAACACATAACACGTCTCAGCTGCTGCAATATAAGGTTGCGTTCCGAATCGCATACTTTCTACTATATAGTATGTAGAAAAAAGTTTTAGGATGTCCTGATTCTTGTGGCCAGATTTAGGATGGTTAGAAGTACCCGGATGTCCTACTTCATGCGGCCAAGATTGTTAGTGTTGAAAAGTGCATCCTATTTGGCCGATTCTGACCCACAATCCAGTGCGCACGTGAAGTGACGTCACATCGACGAAGCCTCCATATGAAAACAAACGAGGATGCGACGGATATAAAAGCAAGAGGCAAGATCAAGGCGCAATGTTATGATGAAATAAGAGAGTAAAGTATGTCCCAATAGTATGCCTACTGCATCCTAACTAGATTATTTTTATCGTCGGATGTAGTATGTAGAATAGAAAAAAGAAAGAGTATGCGATTCGGAACGCAACCTAAACTTCACACTGATCTTAGTGAGAGCAGTTAGCTGATAGCTAACTTAACCTATGCTGTGCCTTAAATCAGGTTCTCCCGTTAGTATTCGTATATGTAGTAAACTGAACTTACTTGTGTAGTGCACCATGTGGTCGTTTTGTGTAAAATCAAACAAATCGATAGCGTACTCATCAGAAATAAAAATCACAAATGACCGTCGTTTTTCTTCTATGTTTTGCAAGTCACAACTTTGACATTTGATAAGTGACTAAATATCTCCTGGTTAGCTCACATGACTTCAGCTCTATCTATTTAACTTCATCTTATATTTTAATTCATAAACTCATATATAACACACATAAAAGCAAGAGTTAGGCTATAATGCACCAGGGGATATAAGTAATAAAAATACAAATAAAATAGTGCAATGTAGGCAAGGCAAGGCAAGTTTATTTCTATAGCTCAATTCAGACACAAGGCCACTCAAAGTGCTTTACAGGGGCAAGATTAGAATACACAATACACATTAGAAAAGAGAATGAATAACATTTATATAAAATAAAAATGACATGTTAAAATGGAAACAGAAAAGTCTTCAGACTGAGCTGAGAGTTGCAATGTATATTAAAATGAATTCAAATATTACATGTATTCAAACCATAGATAGGAGATTCAAACACATTCAATCTGGAGAACAATTTGCTCTGATGATGAACTGCAGCTTTGCGTCACGTGTCAAAACCACGCAGGTGAACACGAGCACACTGGAAGTCACGCATCAATCTTTCACAATAAAATATCCATTGAATTCACCACTTCGGATTTAAATGTTTTTATTTTGTTTTCATTTTTTTTTAGTTTCGTCAGAATAAAATATTCCAAACTGCAGGTTTATGACGTCACAAGCCAACAAACAGAAAGGGAAAATGTATGAAATGACAGTGGGCTCTTAGTGTGAAGGCGTGTTGCCGGATGTGTGTGTTGCCGCAGCTGCAAAGGGAGAAGAGGAGAGGCGCGCTGAAGGTCACTGTGATAGACGAGCATCTTTATCCATAATATTCTAACGGGACCTTCGGTAACACGCCAGTCTACAGAGCCTAGGCTGTGGATTAAC
>CASHTC010001194.1:98051-103051 GCA_949357725.1 Hyperoplus immaculatus
ACAGGACAAAGAGAAGGTGAGTGACTCTCTGTGTGTGTGTGTGTGTGTGTGTGTGTGTCTGTCTGTCTGTCTGTCTGTCTGTCTGTCTGTCTGTCTGTATGTCTGTCTGTCTGTGTTTGTGTCTCAGTGTATGTGTGTGTATGTGTCTCTCAGTGTGCGCGTGTGTGTGTCTCAGTGTGTCTGTCTCTCAGTGTGTGTGTATGTGTGTGTGCGCGTTTCACAGTGCATGTCTCTCAGTGTGTGTGTGTGTGTGTGTGTGTGTGTGCAGTAACACCAGTCTTCTGGTTACAGTCAGAGACAGAGGATACCAGTGGAGACGGACACATCCACAGTCTGGACCCTCAGCTCGAGAGACAGGTAAAAATACATTACAAATTATTTAAAAAAAAAAATATTTAATTGTTTTTATTATTTATTATGAATTGTTTATGCCTCTATCTATCTATCTATCTATCTATCTATCTATCTATCTATCTATCTATCTATCTATCTATCTATCTATCTATCTATCTATCTGTCTGTCTGTCTGTCTGTCTGTCTGTCTGTCTGTCTGTCTGTCTGTCTGTCTGTCTGTCTGTCTGTCTGTCTGTCTGTCTGTCTATCTATCTATCTATCTATCTATCTATCTATCTACTACTGTATCTATCTATCTGTCTATCTATCTATCTATCTATCTATCTATCTATCCATCTATCTATCTATCTATCTATCTATCTATCTATCTATCTATCTATCTATCTATCTGTCTGTCTGTCTGTCTGTCTGTCCGTCCGTCCGTCCGTCCGTCCGTCCGTCCGTCCGTCCGTCCGTCCGTCCGTCCGTCCGTCCGTCCGTCCGTCCATCCATCCATCCATCTATCTATCTATCTATCTATCTATCTATCTATCTATCTATCTATCTATCTATCTATCTATCTATCTATCTATCTATCTTAAGGTTGAGATTGTGAGGAACTTGGTGGATTCTTACCTCGCGATCATTCACCGCACAGTCCGTGACCTCATACCTAAAACCGTGATGCATCTGATGGTTAACAATGTAAGACACACACACACGCACACACACACACACACACACACTAAGACACCTAAACACACTGAGATATAAACACACACACGGTACACACAGAGGCCCTCATTTATCAATCTTGCGTAGACCAGAAAAATGGGTGTACGTACATTTCCACGCAGACCTCGGCATTTATCAATATGGACGTGAGCGTAGGATATGCTCAAATTCCACGCCAGCTCTCAGCTCGTGTTCGCAGGTTTGTAAACAGCGTGGACTCTCAGTGCAGGCTGTGCTGGGTAGCCGAGGACTTTGTTGGACAATTATTAGAAGGTAATACAAATGCAGTGTATGCTCAGACCGAAATAAAGATATTAATCACTTAAAATTGTGCAGCTTGTGGTGCGCAACTGAGTAGGAGCACTGATTCAATAGTGCGCACACCGGCCACTTAGGAGCGCTGCATGGGACTGTGTAAGGGCAGTTATCTCCGTCTGGAGCAGCTGGGGGGACACTGAGGCACGGGGGCTGCATTCATTCAAAATGTTAGCCACAGTATTAAATATGTAGTAGGCCTACACTGCTCTTTATGATAAAAATACACGGCACAACATTCAGCTTAACATTTTATTTATTTGACGCACTTTGTAGATGTTAGTTCCTCTTTTAATGTGTCATTGATCGCTTAAGCGAGTGATTTATTTCCACCGTTAACCGGCACGTTTTTCTGATCAGCTAGTGGAGCAGTTCAGCAGGACTGTGGGCGCTCTCACAGCTGATCGTTGCCGGGTCGGCTTGTGCAGCTGATGGCCGGGCTGACCACTCGTGCTGTCATACAGTAAAACGCAAAATGTGTTATTTTTAGTTTTTAAACCCCTTTTGAGTAGTGCTATCTCAAAGGGCCAATACGTTTTAATCATTCAAATCTCTGCAGACCTGTATTTATTTCATGGGGACCATTACCGGACAGTTGGTGCGTCTTTTTCTCCTCTACCACTTATATTATACCCTCACCCTCAGTTGGTTGCATTTCAGAACAGCAACACGCGATGTTTGAGTCAGACCACTTTTTCTTCATCTATGTAAAGAAATGGCGACATATAATTGTATATGCTGTTTTATAGCATTTGAGCGATAGTAGCCTACTGATGTAAACCTGAAATGCAAAATCCTCAGCTGGAGATTGTTTGTTGTCAACACCAACGCTGTTGACTGCAGCAGTTATTTCCTTCCTAACTGCTGCCTTCTGTCGTTCTTTGATGCTGCTCGTAATGCTCCGAAATGAAACTCTTTTTTTTCTACTTTCGCTGTTATTCTGTCAATTTCTACTTCAGATAAATTCCTCTTCTGTGCCGTAATTCGCATATCCATGTCGTAAAACCTCTGGGCGAGGCCTCTAAACTGAGAAAATATAGGGGCATGGTACGATCGTTTTCAGCCGCCGCATTTATCAATAATGGCCTGGCGTACGCTGAGATTGGCGAGATACGACTGTTTGATAAATACCACGCGACACCTGGCGTAGGGAGGTATTTGCGCCAGAATCTGCACTAGTTTCCACGCAAAATTGATAAATGAGGGCCAGAGAGACTAAGAGACACACTCTCACACACACACACACACTGAGACACACACACCTACACATACACTGAGACACACACACACACACACTGAGACACACACACCTACACACACACTCACCGAGACCACACCACACACACACACACAGCCATAAACACACACACACACACACACACACACACACACCTCTAATGCCTCCTGTGTCTGCAGACTAAAGAGTACATCCACTCAGACCTGCTGGCTCAGCTGTACTCCTGTGGAGACCAGAACACTCTGATGGAGGAGTCACAGGAGCAGGTAGGTCACACATTCACTTTGTTTGTTTGTTATAGTATTTATATGATGTAACAACGCTTTCTTTATTATTATTATTTTTTTGTTGGGGACAATGCATGTTCATGATTTGTAAAAATGCCAGAATTGAGCCAAAGTGCTAGATGTCATCTGTTGTCCCTAGGCATGCAGAGAAATACAGGTTAAAAAAATAACACATATACAAAGGCAGAAATAACACAATAAAATAAAAGAGTTTAGAGGTGTTCTCAGATTGGTTTGCTTTGAGGTGTTTTGAAGGTTGAGTCATGTTGAGTCTCTTATTGTGAGTGGGAGAGTATTCCAATATTTAGTTCCTTTGACTGACAGAACAGTTTGTCTGAATGTAGTGTGTCTGTGTTGCCTTTTTATTTCCCGTGGCGAGGTGGGTAGGGTGGTCGACCCTCAACTGCAGGGTCGGTGGTTGGATCCCCGTCTCCCCGCCACATGTCCAAGTGTCCCTGGGCAAAGAGACACTGAACCCTAAGTGTCTCCTGATAGTTAGCTTGCACCCTGCGTGGTAGCTGCTGCTGCTATTGGTGTTTGAATGTGTGCTCCAGTCGCATTGGATAAAAGCTGATAAGCTGAGAACAGCTGTTTACAGACAGACACAGACAGACAGACAGACAGACACAGACAGACAGACAGACAGACAGACAGACAGACAGACAGACAGACAGACAGACAGACAGACAGGCAGACAGACAGACAGATAGACAGACAGAGACACAGACAGATAGACAGACAGACACGCAGACAGACAGACAGACACACAGACAGACAGACAGACAGACAGACAGACAGACAGACAGACAGACAGACACACAGACAGACAGACACACACACACACACACACACACACACAGACAGACAGACAGACAGACAGACAGACAGATAACCCAGTGTGTGTGCTTCAGGCCCAGCACAGAGATGAGATGCTGAAGATGTATCACGCGCTGCGGGAAGGACTGAGCATCATCGGTGACATCAGCACCTCCACCATCACCACGGCGATGCCCCCCCCCGTCGATGACTCATGGCTGCAGGTCACTGGCATGCCCTCTGGACGCAGGTGAGACTGTGTGTCTGTCTGTCTGTCTGTCTGTCTGTCTGTCTGTCTGTCTGTCTGTCTGTCTGCCTGTCTGTCTGTCTATGTGTGTGTGTGTGTGTGTTTGTGTCTGTGTCTGTGTGTGTGTGTGTGTGTGTTTGTGTGTGTGTGTGTGTGTGTGTGTTTGTGTGACTATCTATCTATCTATCTATCTATCTATCTATCTATCTATCTATCTATCTATCTATCTATCTATCTATCTATCTATCTATCTATCTATCTATCTATCTATCTATCTATCTATCTATCTATCCATCCATCCATCCATCCATCCATCTATCTAACTAACTCTTTCCCCCCTTTAGGTCTCCCATGTCCAGCCCGACCCCCCAGAGGCGCGCCCCCCCCTCCAGGCCTGGTGGAGCCAGAGCACCCACTCGCCCTGCTGTCTCCCCCGACCCGGGAGCTCCTAATGCCCCATCTAGACCCAACCGGGCACCCCCTCCCCCCAGGTACTGACACACACACAGAGAGAGACAGACAGAGAGATATACACACAGAGAGACAGACAGAGAGAGATATACACAGAGAGAGACAGACAGAGAGAGATACACAGAGAGAGAGACACAAACACAGAGAGAGAGAGAAACACGCACATAGACACAGAGAGACAGAGAGACAGACACAGAGAGAGAGATACACGCACGCACGCACACAGGCAGGCAGATAGACACACACATACACATACACACACAGACAGGTAGGCAGACAGACAGACAGAAAGACACACACACACACACACACAGACAGGCAGACAGACAGACAGACAGACAGACAGACAGACAGACAGACAGACAGACAGACAGACAGACAGACAGGCAGACACCCCCACACACACACACATAGGAATGAATGGATGACCCGCCTCCGTGTACAAACGCATGTGGAAACCAAGCGTTATTATCAGAGATCCACAAACAACCTGAAAGAAAGACAGACCTCCTCTCTTTCTTTCTTCCTCCTCCTCTGCTCCTCTTCATCACTCCATCAT
>CASHTC010001194.1:108051-128051 GCA_949357725.1 Hyperoplus immaculatus
TGGAGTTATTTTTAGCCTTATAAGAGACATATTCTGCCTCCGTGGAGTTATTTTTAGCCTTAGAAGTGACATATTCTGCTCGTTTCCAGGTTCAAAATTGTCTTAGAAAGTTGTTTCCAAGGTTTAGTGTCCAAAATAATATATTTCTCCCACTGCTGATTCTCCTGTTTTCAGCCTCTGTCTGAAACGCTCTGTTTACGAGCTGTTTAAGCCCCGCCTTCCATAAAGCCCAGTCTGCTCTGATTGGCCCTAAATATAACTGCCCGTTAGATTCAGGGGGATCTGAGGGGTGTGTCTTATCACAGGTGGAGGTAGTGCTATGTTAGGTTGGTGAAATGGGGCGTGGCTTCCCCCTAATGACACCATAAGTGGGTTTTGTTTTAAAGGTAAAGGACCGTGGGACTCATGGCATGGCACCTTTAGCCTGCTGACATGCTAACCAGCGAGCTAACATGCTACTAGCCAGCGAGCTAACATGCTATTAGCCAGCGAGCTAACATGCTATTAGCCAGCGAGCTAGCTGTATAAAATCCTGGAAAATAAAAATAAATGTTTTTCGTGAAAAATTTGCATGAAGCTGATGAAATCTTCTGATGATTTTTACTGAAATTGTGCAACGCAGGAAATTTTTCTTTACAGTGTAAAGTTTACATATTGTTTTAAATGATTACGTTAATTTATTTATTCATCTATATATTTATTTATTTATTTATTTATTTATTTATCTATATATTTATTTATTTATTTATTATCTACTGTTGTTTTCATGATGTCCTTTTTGATGTGCGATGTGGAAATGTTTTCCCACCGAACACATTTTGCTTCTGAAGTCCAGTTCACACCAAAGCAAGCGGTCTGTGATCCCTGGCTCTGTACTCGCTACACCTTTAGTTTCACATGTAATTAAAGGTGTAGTCAGTGATTCTGGAGAACGCTTGTTGTCAAAATCACGTTTTGTCAAAAGAAAATCCATCAGTTTACAGAGCCTAGTGTAGTAACACTGGATTTTTTGTTGTTGTTCAGCAAACACACAGTACAGACAGGTAGTGGATCATGAGGAGATATTCACTCAGTACAGACAGGTCGTGGATCATGAGGAGATATTCACTGATTTTGACAAAGAGTGATTTTGACAACAAGCGGTTTTTAAAATCACGGACTGCACCTTGAATTCCAAATCTTTTCTTTTTTTTCCAAGAATCTCACGAGGGAAATGTGTCTTATATTATTATACAAACACAGGATGAGTTCATTCTGTAAAACCTCCTGAATCACACTGTTATTTCCTGCTGAGCGTTGGTGTAGTGTTACAGTTGATCTGTTCTCTTGATGTTTCTGACACAACTATAACTCTATTTATCGTCGTGTGTGTAAATGTTCGTGTTAGTCGAGCTCTGAGCTGCGTTCTAAACGTTTCACTGTGTTCAGAGGGATAGTTGTCCCATCTTTGAAATTTCGCCCAAAAAATTGTCGAATTGGAAATCATACCAATGTAGGGCGTAGGACTCTGGTTACAGAAAGACAAGGGGATCAAATGGAGAAGTGAAGTGACACATATTTCACTCAAATTATGTTTAGAAATGTCATTCGTTCATCACATGAACTTACAATCATGACAACATCAGAAAGCTGCATGTGGCCGATTGTATTTTGTAGTAACAAGCTTCCTAGAAATATCCTGGAGTCAAAAGTAAAATGTTTGTCTTTGAAATATTTGGAAAGATTCCAAAAAACCAGATACTACAGTAAAGTAGAAATACTCAAAACGTCTACTTAAGTTTAGTCTGGCTTGACCACTTCCGCCAGCGTCTATTAAGCGCTGGCGTCGGCAAACAACGCTACGCCTCCATTGGCTGCTTCCCGGGGTTAGCCCCGCCGTAGATGATTGTGATTGGTTTAAAGAAATAAAAACAGGCCAGCCCAGTTTCCCCCCCGAATAGACGGCTCTAAACGGAGTGCTTCCAGACCATACTACTTGCTGTAGTTTGGTCTGGCTTTGCGAGACTAACTCAAGTTCAGTTCTAAAGAAAATGTTCTTTGCTACTGTCACCCAGCGTTGCATTTGTCCAGAGGGGGCGCTAGATTAAACACACATAGAACGTTCCTCGGGGCAGTTCAGAACTCAAGTAAATTGACTTTGTTACTGTGTGTCACTGATTATGAACCTTTGTTTATACACAGTGAAGTGTAGAAGGCAGCCTAGCTTCTGTGAATAGTTCACTCTGTGTTAATATCAATGTTTACAGAATATGAAGAGAATCCCCTACCGTATATATGTGAGCAAAGTATATCCAGATCTATAAGATACTGCAGTGGCCCGCACTCTACTGCATGTGTGTAAGTGTGTGTGTGTTACAGTGTGTGTGTGTGTGTGTGTGTGTGTGCGTGTGTGTGTGTGTGTGTGTGTGTTGTTGTGTATTCTAGTGTCATGTGATCAGGGCCAACTGACGCCTGTTGACAAGAATAATAAAGTTTGTGTGAATGAAGAAAACAATTGTTTGTCGTTTTCTTCTGGAGATGAACTGACTAAACTAAGATAGAGTCATTTAAAGGCCTACTTCACCGGTTTGAATATGAAGGTGTATTGAATTCTGAGATCCTATGTAGTATAAATGTGCAAAAAAAAATGTACTTTGTAAATATTACTGTGATGTCACAGTAAAAGACATCACAGTAATAACCCTATATGTCTCTTTCTGTGATGTCACAAGAAAGAGAAATATAGGGTTAAAAAAAACACTCTTTCTGCCTTTTCTCAGGCTAGGGTGAACCGATTTTAATTTTTTTCGCACATTTATACTACATAGGATCTCAGAATTCAATACACCTTCATATTCAAACCGGTGAAGTAGGGCTTTAACCTTACAGCTGTTTATAGAGTTGTTTCCTTAGTGTGAGTCTGTCTGACTTAGTCCCAGTTCTCCCTGACTGTTAAATACAGAACAATTACAAACATACAATTTCTCCTAGAGGACGTACAATCTAATAGGCCTACACACAATACACAAGTAAACACAACATTCCCCTTGAACAGGCCAAGGGAGAAAAGAAATAACATTATGAGAGACTATGGGAGTAACAGTAAGTCAACTTATAATAAATACACTTTTAAATAAATAAATAAATAAAAACAAGGACATTTAAATGAAACCATTTGGAGCAAAGACATCAAGATCCAAAAAGGACCAACCTTCAAACCCTGTCTGTCTGTCTGTCTGTCTGTCTGTCTGTCTGTCCGCTGAGTGGTGGAAGCAGAGCTAAATTAAATTGTATTTTATTTTTGATCATCTATTCACATCATTTTCTATTGTGGACTCCCACAATGGGTTCCTATTGTTAAAAGGCTCCACAGTATTGTTTTCCATGCCACAGGCCTACCTTTTTGTTTCCCTGGACACACACACACACACACACGTTTCACTTGGTTGACACAGGCTGCCGCTCACTCCCCTCGCTCGTCCACTCACTCACTGACGTCCCACACACACACACACACACGCACGCACGCACACACACACACACACACACACACACACACACACACACTGCCGCTCGCTCGCTCACTTGCGCTACTCTGTCTCGTAACACTAAGATAGATAGACACATTATCTACATCCAAGTTGCCCGCCAACAATTTAGAATAAGAAAAGTCCTCCGCCTCTGTGTGGCATATGAGCTCACTGTGTAGCGACAGGGCCGTTAGTGTCACTCCATTTTTCAAGGATCTCATGTCAATAGCCTCGTTTGAGATGTCGCCGTCTTGCTGAGACCTGCGCAATTATGACGCTCGGCTTGCAGAGCGCACAGCATTTTTGCAGCATTTTTGTTGTGCGCTCAGCAAGACGCGCGTCATAGTTGCGCAGCTCTGAGCAAGACGGCTCCAAGTCGAACGAGGCTATTCAGATCTTCCTGAGTGACAGCTAGCAGCTAGCCCGCCTCCTTCTCAGACACCGCGCGCCCCCTCCCTCCCGAATGTCGGCCGGCTGATGTTGCGCAACAGTGGAGGGAGGGAACCATAGACATCATATATGTCTATGGAGGGAACCCTGAAAGTATTCAGTCCGTTCAGACTCCATTTTGAGTCGGCAGAGCAGACGGAGGGAAACTTAAGGCCGAGGCAGGGTGAGTGTTGATACAACATTAATATTATTTTAGTGTCACAATCTCTGAGTGTTTTTCTCCTGTAAACTGTAGATGAAAGAAATGTTCAAACGAACTCAACAGTTTGATTAACCTGTGGACACAAAGTTCTTACTGTCTGAATAATAATAAACCTGAGCCAAGAAAACAAGGGGTGTGTGTGTGTGTGTGTGTGTGTGTGTGCGCGTGCGTGCGTGCGTGCGTGTGTGTGTGTGACTCCCTCTTCTCTCAGTCTTGCTTGTGACTCCTGAACAAACCTTTTTGTCGTCTTCTGTCTGTTCTGATTTCACAATCCGTGTTGAAACCTGTCTTTTAGTGGTTATATGGAGCTTGTTCGGTGAGGCCATAGTCTGCTGGATATACAGTGCATATGGAAAGTATTCACAGCGCTTCACTTTTTCCACATTTCATTATGTTCCAGCCTGGAGTAACGCTGGAATAAATAAAAAGAAAATCCTCAAAACTATACCCCTAATACCCCATAAATGACAACTTAAAAAAAGTTTGTTTGAGAATTTTGCAAATGTATTAAAAATAAAAGACTGACAGTCAGGAAGTGAGCGTTTCTGAAATGGGCGCATGAAGAAATTAAAAAAACGGCTGCAACCCGACAAAAAGGTTTTTTATTCATTTTTTAGTATTAAGGGGTAATATGTGTAGACTTGAGAAACCTGGAGTTGAGGACAGGGTCTGATAGGGAGCATATTACAAAGTAGGTCAGATAAGAGGGCAGTGTTATGGGCTGGAGGCAGACCTTTAGGAGTGAGTATTCAATCATACTTTTACTCTTTGCGTGAAACTTGAGGTTTTTATTCAGTGACTGTACACAACTACACAAAGCATGAAGCGTTTCTGCTCATGTCTCATAATCACAACGTCGCAGGTTAGATTCCAGCCAGTGACCTTTGTTGTATTTCTTACCCCCATGTCTTTCCCTGTGTTTTCTCTCTGCCTCTAAAATTATCCAATTAAAGGTAAAAAAGCAACACAAATAAATAAAGTAAACCTTTTCCGTCAAATCAGGTTGCAACAGTTTATTTTTCTCATGTACCCATTTCAGAAACGCTCACTTCCTGAGTATGACCTACAGGCCTCTAACCACTGAACAGCTGTGTTGTGTTTGTCGTGTCTGATGTGATGTGAACATAGATGTGGTTCTGTCAACAAAGCTCCTGTATCGGCCAATCATAACTCCTGTTGGTGCTTTGATACATTTGTGTTAGTTTTCCTTCAGGTTGACAATACTGTCTGATTTTAGCAGGAAGCCACGATGACATCAAAGGACCTTTTGGACATTCTGGACGATTTACTAAACGATGAATTGGATCTCTTCAAGTGGTATCTGAGGGAGCCTGGCATCATGAAAGGGTTAGGCTACCAACCCATCAAAAAGTCCAAACTAGAGGATGCTAAAACGACATGCATCATAGTCGATCTGATGGTGGACGCCTACACACTTCCTGGAGCTCTGATCGTGACCAAGAAGGTTTTAGAGGAGATGAAGCAGAATGATCTGGTGAAGAAACTGTCAGACACCATCGCAGGACCAGAAGGTCAGAAACACTTTATGATTTGTGTTTTTAGGCATAAAGAGTTGGCAACAGAATACTGGTGGAGGAACATGGCCTCAGTACAGAGGCCCAGTGCATTCACCAAAGAACTAGAGGCCTGATCTTGTGATTATGAGAAAAAGTTTAGGTTATCAGTCATTGCTGATTGAGGGGACAGAGCAGGCCCGGTTCCAGAACAGAATGCCTTAGGGTGCATCTGAGATTACAGGGGGTGCACCAGTACTATATAAAACCAGCTACCCAGCTTCAGTTCAGACTTCGCTTTTTACACAGGCCTTTCTACCAGTAGATAGTCAAGCGCTTCTGGGCAGTGGCGGAGCCAGAACATTTTCATTGGGGTGGCCAGGATGGGGCCAGTGATCATTTTTGGGTGGCAAGCACAAGGGCTTAGGTTTTGCTTCAACATAAGTGGGGGTCTGGGGGTACTCCCCCAGAAAAAAATGTGCTTCGAACACACCATTTTGTGCATTCGGGTGAATTTTTATGTACTTATTTATGCCTTCTGTATTTAATTATTTATGGCGGACATGTCTAAATTTCTGTTAAAGGAAAAGACCACAGGCTCCCAGTGACGTTAATATAATGTTATAAAAAGCAGTAAGGCTCTCAGGCATTCTGTATTGCTTTCAAATATTTACTATACTGTATTGTTCAAAACTATTTTTTTTAGGACACACTACTCATGACACAGCAGCAGTGTGAACTATTATGACACTTTACATTTTAAATCATAGGGGAATATGTATTAACAATTAGGACATATATCAATGTTTCAACATCCTGAACTGTTATTTTTACCTTTTTTGGGGAGAATATGGTTTCTTACTTTTTGAGAAAAAATGTAGGCTCTCTTCTGATTATTGGGGTGGGGGGGGGACATCCCCTGTGCCCCCTCCCCCCGCCCCCTCCCACCAAATCTACGCCTATGGGCAAGCATGAGTCTGCGAGTTGCTGAAAAAAACTGCACCACAGCTGCCACCGAAATGTTCAATTTGCATCAAAGCCCTAATAATCATAAAAACAAGAGGCTTTATTTAAACGATGTCCATGTTTAAGTGGTGATTGTATTTTTTTCGGCTGTAGACTGAAACTAACGGAGGAAAGCTGCTCACTCTATTTTCTCTCGTCGCGCTGTCAGTTTGCCGACATTGCTCTGTGTTTTCATTCTCGTGAAATGCAATCCGATCGCGGAAGACTCCCCTGAACAACGTTAGCGGACATGATATCCCCGGCGGCCGGTTATCACCGGCAAGGTGATGACACCGTTACCCAGTCACAGTCTCACCCCATGTTTCACTGGGTGAATCACTGCTTCGCTCGCGCAAGGCTTTTGTGTTTCGGTTTAACATCAGTCTTGGGCGAGCGAGTGTTTTAACTTTATGCTGAATAACCATTGCACTGCAATCGCTGAAAGCAAAATAGTTCAGGCGTGGGCGGGGCAGAGCGGAGCGCACTAGTAGAGATGGGTTCGCTTAGCCACAGCTGCCAGTCGAATAATGATAACGTTCTTATCGGTTTAGTGAACAAAATAAATGCAGAAAACAGCGGTATTTAATGGAAATGGTCAAAGGTTAATTATAATTTGTTTTGTGAGCAAATATTTTATTATTTTTATCATATTTATTAAAAAAAATTCACTCCCTCCTTTTTTCATTTGAGGGTGCAAACAATTTTTTTGAGGGTGCAATGCATGCTCATGCACCCCCGTAGAACCGGGCCTGGGACAGAGGCGTGATGTTGCTACTCTTAGTTTGAGAGACTGTGAGGAATGTGGACGGTATTATTATCATAATAATACATGTGTAACGAAACACAAATTAAAAAACATTTTCTCTCATTGTGTCAGTTGACGTCAACGATGTTCAAGAGACTTCAGCAAACATTGGAGCGTCCTCCTCCCAGATTGAAGGTAAAAATTGATTTGCTTTCACAAAGAAGAAGCTTTGAAACCGCTGCTAACATGGAGATTTAAATACTGCTCAAGACCACAAGTCAAGTATCTCTAGATAACGAGTCAATTATCTTTCGATATAAAATGCAGTTACCTCAAGATACCGAGCTTTAAGCTCTGTTGTTTTTTACTATTAAGATTTAACCAGCAACAGGAAACTAGCTGAGAGATGAAAGAGCATCAGGACTGTTCTGTGTGTATGCTTCTAAATTAAATTAATTTCAATATTTTCTTGCACAGTGATGTCACAACAGCTGCATTTATTTTATAAAGACAGAGACACTGGGAGATAATATGGGAGTAATGTTGTGGATGGTATTATACTCATAATATATTTATAATGTAACACTTTAAGAACCACGAAAAAATTTAATGAAATGAAAAAATTCTAAACCATTCTCTCTCATACAATGTCCGTGGATTTCAACTGAGTTGGAGAGACTTCAGCAAACATTGGATCGTTGTTAGATGCATTTTCTAATCAATCAATTCCTTGAATTAGCCTTTGATTATGTTCTGGCCTGGGGCAAAACTTACTTGCTGACCCCTGCTGCACAGGGTAACCATGGGGCAATACTGGAGATGTAACCGGAACATTAGTTTTTGAGTGACTGCACTAGACTCATCCTTTTCGCAGCAGTGGAATGAACAAGAACTACAGCCTGTTTTGTTCATTGCAAGGAAGGACACATTTCCTCCCAATCTTCACATTTTGAGTGAAAGTTTTAGCGTCTATCCATTTTTGTGAGCGTGCTAGAAAAGTAAATCATTATTTTACATTTTAAATACATGAATTTTTTAAGTCCGCTAATCAGCTCTTAATTCAAACCAAACCAATGAAAACGAACTGTAGCTCGATGTCAATGTAGACTTGTATTTTTTATTATATAGAAAATATTACAACTTTTCTGATGCCATAAATTCATAGAATTACTAATATAGACTTAATTTACTCTGAACTGCATGTTAATTTCCTTCAAGAAACGAAAATGTAGGTGAAAAAAAACATTTGATGGTGCTAATGAGAAAATAAGCATCTTTACACAAGTCTAATTTTATAGGTATTTTTTCTACTTATGTCACACAGATGCGATTGTTGCCCGACCAGTGCCAACACCCATCTCATTTTACCAAAAACAGCTTCAAACAAACCTCCAGGATAGGTTCAACTGCGCCAAAGAGGGGTGGTTAGAGGAGAAGGATTCCCAGCCTCTGGGTGAGATCTACACAGAGCTGTACATCACAGCAGGGGGCAACGTACACATCAACAAACAGCATGAAATCAGACAGATTGAGGCGGTGAAGCCAGCAGACACAGAGAAACCAATTAAACCAAGTGACATGTTCAAAATCCCCCCTGGAAAATGCAAACCCATTAGAACAGCACTGACCATAGGAATTGCAGGAATTGGCAAAACATTTCTCATGAAGAAGTTTGTTTTGGACTTTGCTGAAGGAGGAGCCAATCAAGATGTGCATCTCATATTCCCCTTAGACTTCCGCCAGTTGAATTTATTGAAAGAAGAAAAGTTTTGTTTGGCAGAGCTAATTCATGAATTAATCACAGAAACCAGAGCCATCAGTGAAGAAGCTCTTAATGACATCTTCACAACTCTGCAAAATTCAGGAAACACCAACTATGACAAAAGCAAATTCAAACTTCTGTTCATTTTGGATGGACTTGATGAGAGCCGCCTCCAACTGGACAATACACGTCACTGTGGTGTTACAGAGTCCACCTCAGTGGATGTGCTGCTGTCAAACCTCATCAGGGGGAAACTGCTTCCCTCTGCTCGCCTCTGGATAACCACACGACCTGCAGCAGCCAATCAGATCCCTCCTGACTGTGTTGGCATGGTGACAGAGGTCAGAGGGTTCACTGACCCACAGAAGGAGGAATACTTCCGGAAGAGATTCAGAGATAAGGAGCAGGCCAGCAGAATCATCTCCCACATCAAGACATCACGAAGCCTCCACATCATGTGCCACATCCCAGTCTTCTGCTGGATCATTGCTACAGTTTCGGAGGATTTGGTGAAGACCAGAGAGGATGGAGAGCTGCCCAAGACCCTGACTGAGATGTACACAGAATATATCAAGTTCCAGATTGTAACAAAAGAGGGCCAAGAAAAAAAAGTGTGCAGTGAGTGCATTGAGTTATTAGCTAAACTAGCTTTCCACCAGCTGAAAGAGGGCAACCTGATCTTCTACGAGAAAGATCTAAAAAAGAGTGGCATTGATATCAGAGAAGCCTCTCTCTTCTCAGGAGTGTTCACAGAGATCTTTAAAGTGGAACGTGGCAGGAAGAATGTTGAAGACAAGATGTTTAGCTTTGTCCATCTGAGTGTTCATGAGTATTTGGCCGCTTTCTATGTAGAGAGGGAACTCCTTAACAGTAACAGGAATGTTATGTCTAAGCTAGGGGAAACTCCTGTAGAATATTTGCGAAGGATTTTCAGCAAAACATCTGAAACCAATGTCCACAAGTCTGCTATTGACAAAGCCTTGACGAGTCCAAATGGACACTTGGACTTGTTCCTCCGCTTCCTCCTGGGTCTTTCACTGCCGACCAATCAGAGACTTCTACCAGGCCTACTGGAAAAGGAAAGCAGTCCAGAGCCCAATCAGGAAACAGTGAAGTACATCAAGAAGAAGATCAGTGAGAATCTGTCTCCAGAGAGAAGCATCAATCTGTTCCACTGTCTGAACGAACTGAACGATCGTTCTCTAGTGGAGGAGATCCAACAGTCCCTGAGTTCAGGACGTCTCTCCACAGATAATCTGTCTCCCTCTCAATGGTCCGCTCTGGGCTTCATCTTACTGTCATCAGAAAAAGATCTGGATGTGTTTGACTTGAAGAAATACTCTGCTTCAGAGGAGGTTCTTCTGAGGCTGATGCCAGTGGTCAAAGCCTCCAACAAAGCTCTGTACGTACAGTAGGATTTATTCATGAATAGATGATCACCATCTTTCAACTGAAAAATAAAAATGGTTTACTCTATTTGCTACTGTTGTCTCTCCAGGCTGAGTGGCTGTAAACTCTCAGAGAGAAGCTGTGAAGCTCTGTCCTCAGTTCTCAGCTCCTCCTCTAGTCTGAGAGAGCTGGACCTGAGTAACAACGACCTGCAGGATTCAGGAGTGAAGCATCTGTCTGCTGCACTGCAGAGTCCACACTGTAAACTGGAATCTCTCAGGTCAGGCTTCATGCACCAGTTTAACTGATGACCATTTAACATCTGATTTACATCAGTTTATATCAAGTTAACCTGTGTAGGATTATGTCTCAACAGCGATTGTCAAATGATCTTTTTTTTAATCAAAATCTTTTTATTTAGTCTTGAGTACAGGGCTCAACAATAAGGATTGCCCGATGTCCCGGGGCAAGTAAAATGCTATGTCGGGCCAGTAACTATGACAACTGGCATGCCCGACCGGGCAACCGGGAGGTTCCGCTGAAATTCTTGAATAATAAAAAAATATATCATGTTTCTTATTTTTATTTTTTGAATCGCCAAATAGCCTACAAGTAATCTATCTATAGTCTATTTTCATATTTAACTGGTGCTAATTATTACATTAACGCTAATTTGTGTGCGCGTAGTGTCTGCTACGTTGCATCTCTCCTCTCTGCTCCGTTTTGTGAAGGGGGGGCGGGGCTCCACCGCCGATACACACACATACACACGCAGACTCGGCACAACACCGGTGAGCACACACACCCAGTTAGAGAGCTAGAGAAGAGAACTACACGCAGTAGGTTGGTGTGACAGAAAGTCCAAAAGCCAACGAGTAAATTATAAATGGAGTGAAGTCGACCCCGACCGTCTGAAAAGCAGCAAAAATATCCGCGTTTTTTAAATGCATTATGCACCCAACGTAAATCTAGTAGTAGCGAGGATGCTAACGTTTGCTCTGCTGCTAGTAGCCTAGTAGCCTACCAGTTAATGTGCAGTTCAACATAAACATCAGCAACAGTTATCAGAGGAACATCTTTACAGCCTGCATCGATCTCAATAAATGGCCCAGAGGTGTCTGACTTCAGGCAGTTGAAGCTTAAAAGTAAGCTACTGGAAAAGAGTTCAAAACACGGCCTGTCCTGAGCCAACATTTTTAGATTTTGAATCAAATCAAAATCACTCATGCACACATTAAAATAATAGCCTATAGTAAAAAAAAAAAAAAAAAAAAACTTTAAAACAGATTGTTTTAGGCCTAAAAAAATGTTTTGCAGAAAGAAGTTTTAAAGAATTGCTGTTGTAAAAGGAATACGGTAAAACACATAAAAATAAGTGCTGTTAAAGTTCTTTACATGATTTGTTTGCATAAAACATGTCTCGTTTGCAGTTATTGTAGGTTTAGAAACAAAAAAAAATTACAAATGTTCCAACTCAAATAATATTTGAATAATAGCCTCCACTTTCAGTATGACCCTTAACTCATCTATAATACTGTCCATGATGTGTTTATACATTGTCAATAAAGAGCTAATATAACAATTATTTGAACACGACTAATAGAAACATTTTTTTTATAGGGGCCAGTCAAAATTGACTTCGGGCAAGTAGAATTCAGACCCTTAGAAAAAAAACCTTAGCGTTGAGCCCTGGAGTATTTCAAAGTGCAAAGTTGTTAATTTGTTACGAGTTGTATGAAAAGAATAAATAAAAAACAACTTACGCCACTTATATAAAAAACCACAGCAATAAAAGAAAGATCAAAACACCAAAAAACAATCCCTCCCAAGTCACTGCCAGTGAGCATATGTCAGTATAACAATAGTAGTCAACGATAATGGAATGGGGAGACTGTATTTAACTGTGCTTGATTATCAAGCATTTACAAAGCCTGGAATGAGTTTAAAAAGGTCCCCATGCGCTCTGAAATCTTGCAATGGAATGTTGAAGCGAGTACTTAATTTTTTCGAGTTTAAGACATGACATAACATCTCTCAGCCATTGTGTATGAGTGGACGGGACAGGTTCCCTCCACCTCAGCAGAATGGTTCGCCGGGCCAGAAGAGAGGCAGAAGATATAGTGCGTCGTTTATCTGCAGTTAATCCAACCACCTCGTCAGTGACCCCAAAAAGTGCAATTAGAGGCTTTGGTTCCAACTTGAAGTTTAACACCTGAGATAATGTTTGGAAGAACTCTATCCAGAACTTGTTAAGGCTGGGAAACAACCAATACATATGAATAATATGAGCCCTATGAACCACTTTGAATTGGATAAGGCATTAGCCCCTTTTACACAGCCAGAGAAAGCCGGGAATATGCCGGAATTTCGGCCCTCCGCCCTGCTGTATAAATGCGACCGTTGCGGAACGGGGGAAGAAAGGCGCAACAGATTGTTCCGGGAATTTTACGGGAATAAGATTACCGACACAATCAGTTTCGCCTCTCTGTTTAAATGCTCCAGCTTGTTGTTGCGGAACAGGGGGGCGTTTGACGTTACATAGCCTACGTTCTAAACATGCGACCATGTTAGCACTTGAAGGACGTGTGTTTTTTTTTTAAAGATATTCTTTTGGCATTTTTATGCTTTATTGATAGTGTAGAGACAGAGTTGAAATGGGGCAGAGAGGGGAGTGACATGCAGAGAACGACCGCGGGCTGGAATCGAACCCGGGTCCGCTGCTGGCCGAGGCCCATGGGGGGGATGCCCTACCAACTGAGCTAAGGGCGCCCCCAAGGACGTGTGTTTAACATTAACCACGGCGGCCTGATGTCCTGTAAAAATCACCAAATAAAAGGAACGGCGTATAATCTAGCTGGTCATAAGGTCCGCTGCTCAATCCAAACCGCCACGCTTCATTTTGCAGAGTTTATGAGTCTATTTCTGCCCGGGGGAAGTTGTACAATTATGTGGGAAAGCTATGCTAGGCTAGGCTAAGCTAGGATGCGACCGGATCGCCGCCGCTATTATTATCCTAAGTCTGAGCGTATATCCACACTTTATTTCTGTCTACAGTAACGTGACTTCAGACACTGTGTGTATGTGTATGTGTATGTCTGAATGGCAGAGCACTGCTCTCAAAGAGACTCGCTCACAGCCAACCTGTCACACAGACACCCACACACACACACACAGACACACAGGTGAAGCAGTGAGCGGAGTGATTTTGTCAGTTTGGTTAACAGTCCCAGTGATGTTGGACTCAGCGCGTAGCGAGATCAACCGGCACATCGTGGGGACAGTAAAATACGGCCCTCTTACTGCAAGCTCCAGCACTTCTGCTCTCAATTCACCGGCCAGTGTTGTTGTTGTAAAGCAGCTGACCGGCGCGGCGCTAAATGTTTACGTCACACCTGACGCTGTTTACAAGCACCTCTTTCATTCAGAACGCTGTGTAAAAGGAGCTACTGATGCGCCAGCAGGCCGGCGTTGCTTGGTTCTGTGTAAATAACACAGAAGCAAGCAGAGCCGGCTTATTGGAGTGATGTTGTTCCGTCAATATGCCGCAATCTCTGTGTAAAAGGGGCTAGAGTTGAACACAGAGAGGTGCAATTAACAAGTTTAAGAATAGAACTCCATGTTTCTTCTGCTAAAGAGAAGCCCAGGTCCCCTTCCCATGCTGCTTTGATCTTGTCCATAGAGGCATGTCTTAGATCCAACATCCTGCCATAGAACGCAGAGACAAGTCTCTTTTGAGATGGGTTCAAAGAAAGAACAAAATCAACAAGGGTTGTTACTACTGGCATAGAAGAGCTGAACAGTTTGGGTTGATGGTTTGATGCAATAGGGCTCAGTAGGGAGAAGTGATGCAACCCAAAATATTTCCTTAACTGAACCCATATCCTCAAAGAGTGTTTAACCACCGGATTTTTTAAATATTTAATCAAGGAAAGTGGAAGTGGGTATCCAAGTAATGCAGGCATGGGCATATTATCATCTGTATGTAATTCCATGGCTACCCAGTCAGGACAATTGGGCTGACTGTGAAAGAAAGACCAAAATGCAAGGCAGCACAGGTTATGCTGGGCTTACACTAGAGGACTTTTAAAAGACTTTGAAAAGACTGAAGACTGAAACCCTCTTACATCTAAAGGCAATCAACTCACACCTGAAGACAACTAGTCATTAGTTTTCAGTCACAGAGTGAGATTTTGAAAAGACAGGGGTCTCATATTGCAAGACTACAACTAGATTCCTTTTGAGATTAATATCATTTCCGCAAACGCGAATGTGATTATTTAATTAAAAACAAGTTAATTCAATATTCAGAGCGGGGGACTTCCTTTAGTTATTTGACCAGCTTTATTTGCTGATCTCATACCCCAATAACTTTAACTCCTAACCCTGTATTTGACGGTAGAGTGTTCAGGTTGCGCGGCTGTCAGCCTGGTTCTCCACCGAGGCTTCTATGAAAAAGTATCCGAAATAAGTGCCTCACCAGGCGGACACAGGTCGCGACTAATACCGCTCCTCCTGTGTGGTGCTTGGTGCATGCGAGAGTGTGACAGTGTTTACGTCATTTCGCTTGAGCCAACCCCCTAAGACTAGCGATAGTATCAAACATGTTTGATAATCAAGACGGGAAGAAGACTGGCTGAAATCGGGTCGGAAGACCACCATTCACCAAACGACTGAGATTACGTGCGCGCGCCACAACTCCAGCACGACTCCCGTGATTTCAGTCCGACATTGGAAGATTGTCTGCGACTGTCAAATCGCGTGAAAAGTCGTGTAGTGTAAGCCCGGCATTAGCAGCCTAATTGTAAAACAAAAAGTAGAGTCAGGCCACCAGCAGCTTTGGTTGTTTGAAGGTGGGTCTTATTGAGACCAGGCCGCTTAACTCTCCATATATAGGAGGAAATAATTGAGTCAAGATGGTCAAAGAAGGACATGAGAATAAAAATCGGTAAGGCCTGAAAGAGCACATCTAGAGGCTGACATGTTTGCCCATTCTTCTTTACAAAATAGCTTGAGTCTGTTTGAGTGCAGCCATTGTATACAGCCGGTACCTTTAGTAAATAGGCAAAACACCCAGATATCGGTCCACAATCAGCTGTGTAACAAAACAGACGCTAACTGACAGCTGCACAACTGCCTTCTATAGGCTACAGTGTTACCGCTCATCCAGTGGATTCAACGTCCTTAAACAGAGTCTTTATGAGGGTTTGGGGGATCTGGGGAAGCTGTCCATGTATGTCTGGGCCTCCTGGGCTGAGTTTATCCACTTTCTGGCTCCACCAGACAGCGTGAGACGGAGTAGTGCTGGGTATAGCACATGTAAATGTAAACCCTTAATTTACTAAACACTGAGATCAGCAGTATGTTTTTAATCTGAATGGATTAAATGACATGAATAGATGTATTAATGTTGTGGTGACATGTGGAGGATGTCTGTAGAAGGCTGATACTATGATGATCCACAACAACACAATGACAAAGTCTCTCCAGTCATTGCAGAGAAAAGCTCATTGATTAGGACAAAGTCATGTTGAGTTACACAGTAAAACCTGAACACACCTGGTAAACTGTCACATTTTATACTGAAGATCTTCCTAACTAATATTTTAGTTCACATTGAAAACGTTTACTAGTTGAAGGAGAAATATTTAGTTATAGATTATTTGCAGAACACAAACACACGCACTCTCTCACTCTCTCTCTCTCACTCACTCACTCACTCACTCACACACTCACACACACACACTCACACAGAGACACACACACACACACACAGACACACACTCTCACACACACCACACACACACACACACACACACACACACACACACTCACACACACACAGAGACACACACAGACACACTCACACACACACACTCACACACACACTCACACAGACACAAAGTCAGCTTTATTTATCAATTATGTCAAAATATGCACCAGACATATCGAAATTAATGTCTGATCATCGACATTGATTTTTCCCTCAGAACACACACACACACACATTGTCTCTAAACTTACATCATTTATTCTTTATCCAGATTGAGGTACTGCAGTTTGTCAGGGATCAGCTGTGCTTCTCTGGCCTCAACTCTGAAGTCCAACCCCTCCCATCTCAGAGAGCTGGATCTGAGTAGAAACAAGCTGCAGGATTCAGGAGTGAAGCTGCTGTGTGGTTTTCTGGAGAGTCCACACTGTAGACTGAAGACTCTGAGGTCAGTTCACTGACTCTGTTACTATTGTAGATATTATAATTAACAATTAGATCTAATTTATATGCAAACTTAACTTACATCCATAAAGTTATACATTTTCTTTGTTCATATTTTAATTTCTCTTGTACAAAGTTTAGTCTGCAGTCACAAAAGAAAGTAAATGTTTGTTCATAACTTTTGGTAAATTGTCACATTTTAATACTGAAGATCCTCCCAGCTAATATTTTAGTTGAAATTTAAAACATTTATTAGTTGAAGAAGAAATAGTTATTTGCTTTCCATTAATTTTAGCCTGTTTTAGCAACAAATGTCTGATCATTGATATTGAAACTTCAAGAACACACACACACACACACACACACACACACACACACACAAACACACACACACTGTCTCCGACATTACATAATTTATTCTTTATTCACTTAAACGTTTACCAGTTGAAGGAGGACTATTTATTTGTTTTCAATACATTTCAGTTTGATTTAAAAAATGTCTGATTATTGAGTTTGATCCTTCAGAACACAAGCATGCACACACACACACACACACACACACACACACACACACACACACACACACACACACACACACAAACACACACACATAGTCCACACTGTAGACTGGAGACTCTGAGGTTATTTCAAGCAATCAATAAAGTTATACATTTTCTTTGTTCATATTTTAATTTCTCTTGTACAAAGTTTAGTCTGCAGTCACAAAAGAAAGTAAATGTTTGTTCATAACTTTTGGTAAATTGTCACATTTTAATACTGAATATCCTCCCAGCTAATATTTTAGTTTACATTGAAAACGTTTACTAGTTAACAAAACAATGTAAAGCGCTTTGGGTATGTGAAATGCCAGGGAAAAGCGCTATATAAGTGGAGTCCATTTACCATCTAATTCATCATATATCAGAAATTCATTCCAAACAAATGTCATTGCATGCAAGTAAATAGAGAGATATAATTTGGGGGTTTTACTTTAGCCAGACATTCATCAAGCTACATGTTAGAGGGCAGCAGAATACAGGACATTACATCTACTCTTTTAAAATGTTCCCCTCAAATTGTACCACCCACTTAATGTATTTAGATATAAAATAATACTTTAATATATATAGTATAAACCCTTGATTTACTAAACATGAACAGATGTATTAATGTTGTGGTGACATGTGGAGGATGTCTGTAGAAGGCTGATATTATGATGATCCACAACAACACAATGACAAAGTCTCTCCAGTCATTGTAGAGAAAAGCTCATTGATTAGAACAAAGTCATGTTGAGTTACACAGTAAAACCTGAACACACCTGGTAAACTGTCACATTTTATACTGAAGATCTTCCTAACTAATATTTTAGTTCACATTGAAAATGTTCACTAGTTGAAGGAGAAATATTCAGTTTTAGATTCATTTCAGTTTGTTTTAGCAAAAAATTACCGATCATTGATAATGATCGTTCAGAGCACACACTCACACACACACACACACACACACAGACACACACACACACACACACACACACACACACACACACACACACACTCACACACAGAGACACACTCACACACACACACTCACACACACACTCACACAGACACAAAGTCAGCTTTATTTATCAATTATGTCAAAATATGTACCAGACATGTCGAAATTAATGTCTGATCATTGATTTTTCCCTCAGAAAAAAAACACACACACACACACACACACACACACACACACATTGTCTCTAAACTTACATCATTTATTCTTTATTCAGATTGAGTAACTGCAGATTGTCAGAGATCAGCTGTGCTTCTCTGGCCTCATCTCTAAAGTCCAACCCCTCCCATCTCAGAGAGCTGGATCTGAGAGGAAACAAGCTGCAGGATTCAGGAGTGAAGCTGCTGTGTGGTTTTCTGGAGAGTCCACACTACAGACTGGAGACTCTGAGGTCAGTTCACTGACTGTTACTATTGTAGATATTATAATTAATAATTAGATCTCCTTCATATGCAAACTTAACTTACATCCATAAAGTTATACATTTTCTTTGTTCATATTTTCATTTCTCTTGTACAAAGTTTAGTCTGCAGTCACAAAAGAAAGTAAATGTACATTCACAATTTTTGGTAAATTGTCACATTTTAATACTGAATATCCTCCCAGCTAATATTTTAGTTTACATTGAAAACGTTTACTAGTTAACAAAACAATGTAAAGCGCTTTGGGTATGTGAAATACCAGGGAAAAGCGCTATATAAGTGGAGTCCATTTACCATTTAATTCATCATATATCAGAAATTAATTCCAAACAAATGTCATTGCATGCAAGTAAATAGAGAGATCCTCAAGTATACATAAACAATGAGAGGTTACTATTAAAGATGGCTCTGAATAAATCATCAAATCAGATTCTATATTTTCAACTTCTTATTGTCTTCATGTGATCTGACTGGGGACAACCACAAATTAGAATGTCCCAGAATGTGGGGGTTTTACTTTAGCCAGACAATCATCAAGCTACATGTTAGAGGGCAGCAGAATACAGGAAATTACATCTACTCTTTTAAAATGTTCCCCTCAAATTGTACCACCCACTTAATGTATTTAGATATAAAATAATACTTTAATATATATAGGGGAAAGTGGGGTGAGTTGTGCATTTTGGAAGTTGCAAAACCCCTTGTTTCTAGAAAACCGTGGAAGAAATTGAAAATGTGACCACATATTTAAGAAGAGCCATCCATTTGACTCATCCTGTAAAGAAGGGAGACACAAGGAATAAGATATAAGCACATTTAAGCTAAAAAAACTGTGTTTTGCCTTTCAAAGTAAAAATTCCATGATCAAGGTTTTTTGATTATTGTGTCTGAACAATTATAGACACGTTTGAAAACATTTGACACATGTTTTAGTGCTTTGGTATGCTACACTTTGAGTCTATATAGTTAGCACGATGTCAGGCCTAAATTGCTGCATCATGCCTATTATCCAAAATTCTGGGGATGGGGTGATTTGTGCGAAAGTGCCTGGGTGAGTTATAAGTAAGTAAGTAAGTAAAATGTATTTAGAAAAGCACATTTATGACAGTTTGCACTGTCCAAAGTGCTGTACATAGTGCATTCAGTAGGTAAACAATGAAGGTAAAATAACAATAACCAAAATAAAAGACGTAAAGCCCATACATCCACATAAACACAGATAGTAGTGCAGAGG
>CASHTC010001194.1:133051-153051 GCA_949357725.1 Hyperoplus immaculatus
AGCACAGAGTGGAAATGGAGAGAGGGAGTGGGGGGGAGGAGAGAGAGGGAGGGGGAGGAGAGAGAGAGGGGGAGAGAGAGAAGGGGGGAGACAGAGAGGGGGGGAGGAGAGAGGGAGAGAGAGAGAGAGGGGGAGGAGAGAGGGGGGGAGAGAGAGGGGGAGAGAGAGAGAGAGAGAGAGGGGGGGAGAGAGAGAGAGAAAGGGGGATGACTATCTCTGCCTCAGGAATAACTAAAGCGAACAAGGGGTTCGCCACTTCACTCATACTGAAACACTTTAAAGGTGGAGTCAGTGATTTTTGGAATTCTTGTTGTCAGAATCACTTTCAGTGAACATTTGTAATATTCTCATGATCCGTTACCTGTCTGTACTGCGTGTGTGCTGAAAAAAAATCCAATGTTAATACACAGCCTAGGCTCTGTAGACTGGTATGTAAACAAAGTCCGCCCACTGTAGCTAGCAACATGCCAGTTTACAGAGTCTAGGCTGTGAAATAAAACTGGATTTTTTTTCAGCTCACACACAGTACAGACAGGTAGTGGATCATGAGGAGATATTCACTGATTTAGACAAAAAGTGATTTTGACAACAAGCGTTCTCCAGAATCACTGACTACACCTTTAAGTGAAAACATTTTAATATTTTACATTAAATCACTTTTTATTGGTGAAAATCTTCAGAATATTTTTTGTTTTGCTTTAAACTGACTGTCTCCATGGAAACACGCTTATGGGATGTAACAGCTTTTGTTGTTTGTTTTTATACCAAAGTTTGATTGTGTGTTTAAAGTGTAAAAGTCGAGATGAAAAAGACTTGAAATATACTGTATGGTGGTCATTCTCACACACACACACACACACACACACACACGCACACACACACACACACACACACACACACACACACACACACACACACACAGTTTGACGGTATATTTTATAAAGAGACATCTGTCTGTACTGTGTGTGCACTGAAAATAAAAACTGGTAACAATACACAGCCTAGGCTCTGTAAACTGTTATGTAAACAAAGGTTTTTTTAAACAAAAGGGGCCCACTGTAGCTAGCAACATGCCTTTTTACAGAGCCTATGCTGTGTATTCACACTGCCCACACACAGTACAGACAGGTAGTGGATCATGAGGAGATATTCACTCAGTACAGACAGGTAGTGGATCATGAGGAGATATTCACTCAGTACAGACAGGTAGTGGATCATGAGGAGATATTCACTCAGTACAGACAGGTAGTGGATCATGAGGAGATATTCACTCAGTACAGACAGGTAGTGGATCATGAGGAGATATTCACTGATTTAGACAACAAGCGTTCTCCAGAATCACTGACTCCATCTTTAAACTAAAGCATGTTGAGTGTGAGCGTCCTCCTCTGACTTCAGCTTGTAGTTTGTTGGTTTGGACAGCAGGTGGTGCTGCTGCATCGACAATGAACTGAGACTCAACCACACAACACTGCAGACAGACAGACAGAGGGACAGACACAGACAGACAGCACACAGACAGACAGCACACAGACAGACAGACAGACAGACAGGCAGGCAGACAGGGACAGCAGTCAGACAGACAGACAGGCAGAGACAGCAGTCAGACAGACACATGGACACAACTAAAATACTGCAAGATAAATATCAAGTTCAGAGCTTCTTGCCTTAATTGTATTGTTTCAGATGACATTTATTTATTTGTCTTTAATTGTTTATTAGCTTTAGTAAACTCTCTTTGGACTATGAAGTGTAGCTCAGTGTTCTGCCCTGTCATAGACCTTTATAGGAAGATGCCTTGCCACTACCCCGCACCTTAGTTCTGTGTTTGTTGTTTTGTTGTTAGTGTAACCCAGTGACATAAACAAATAAATGCCCATAACCCCGCTGATGATAAGATCATTATAATACATCATTATATGGGTCTTTTATTATTTATTCTATTTCCTGCATTCCTATTTGCTAAAATAGCTTGTCAATCAATGTTGGTCTCGCATTGAGTCGTTTGATTGGTTATCATGAGGAATGCAGACTCCTCATTGGATGGTAAAATTAAGTCCCACCTCCATGAGAGCGAGAGAGGAAAGTTCCACACGGCATGAGATGAAATTAATACACAAAGAGAGACAATTGATTTATAAAACAAGTTAAACTACGAACGTGAGGGAAACTAAAGTGTAAAATGCCTTTGACGTATTATCTGAAGAGAGGAAGACAACCTGTGTACCGGAGGCTAGCCGCTTCCTGCATTGTTTCGGTGAGTTTCACGGAGTTGGGCTATGGCTATTTATAGTAACAGGTGTTACCTGCGAAGAAACGGCTAATGCTATTTATAGTTACAGACCTGTGTTGTCTGCCGATACATGGCTAATGGGCTAATATATTTACAGGTGTTGCATGTTTAAAGGGACAATTGAACATTTGTGCTTTATGCTTAAATGTAAATGTGAGGTAAATGATGGATATAATTTAGTTTGTTTTAAAAATTGGATGAGAAATGTTTGATCATAATTCATGGTTAAAAAGCTAAAAATTCACAAGTTGATCACTATTGAATTACAGTAGAATTAAAGCGGCAGTTGAGAGTTTTTTTACTGTAATATTTGGCAAAACTGTCATAATAGCCATTCAGCTATATGTAGGTGAAGTGGTCTGAAAATATTGTTTTATCACTTTGCTCCCCCCTGCCTCTGTGTGCTGCCCCCCAAAATTGCCACCGCTCATGTTAATTTTGACCAATCAGAGTGAGGTCAGATTCTCCGTTCTTATTGGCTGTGGGACCTTGGCAACGACGTTGATGCGTCAGTTGCGTGAGCGTTCACGACCCTAGCAGTCTGACACTAGCCTACTGTTTGGTACAAGGCTACTACGGCGGACAGCGAGTGGCAATGTTTTCACAAACGAACCCTCAATTTACCATTCCCAGGATACTAACAACTAATACCGCTAAGACAGCAAAAAAACGAGGAAAGACAAATATTGAAAAGTTAACTGCTGAAAGGGAGACGGAGAGAGCTTGAAAAAAAGTACACCGGCCATGTCTTCTTGCCCTATCACATCAAGACCTCTCCGACCGCGACCTCGCGACTTATTTTTTCAAAACAGCGACAAATCTAGCTTTTTTTCTGGTGTTATTGGTGACTTTTTTCGCCAAAGCAAGTATCACCTCTTCTCAACGAGCAGCGGGAGCACTGACACGCAGCCCGCTCCTGGCGCAGCAGCCCCGAGCTGAGAGGTGCTCTCCTGCTCTGACCGCAGCTGGGAGGGGCTGCTGCGCGAGGACCGGGCCGTCTGTCAGTGCTCTGTGACGGGGGACGGGCCAGGAGGCTCCCGCTGCTCGTTGAGAAGCGTTACAAGTGATATTTGCTTTGGCGAAAAAGTCACCAATTACACCAGAAAAAAGCTAGATTTGTCGCTGTTTTGAAAAAAAAGTCGCCAGGGGGGCTGAAAAGTAGCTAAATATAGCGACAAAATCGCTAAGTTGGCAACACTGCCCGAGCAGCCCCTCCCAGCTGCGGTCAGAGCAGGAGCATAGATAGGAGATACACACACCTCTCCGCTCTGTTACAATTAGTTTGCTATCTTGCCTGGCTGTTACACCTACTTTTGTTAGGCCTACCAGCACACTTACAATTATTTTAAGCTAACATACATGGTATGTCTGTGATTAAAATGTATGCTCAATATGTACGTATGTAGTTATCATTACTAATGTTTAATCACCTCGGAATCGGACATGGTGTTTGTCTCCTGTCAATGTAACTGAATTCACATGAACGCGCGAAGCTGTCGTTCAGAGGGAGGAGCTACAGCAGGTAGAGCGTTGGGAAAACAGCCGTTGGGATCCCAACGGCTCAAATGATCAACTGCAGCTTTAACATTATGGCCATAAAAGATTTCATGACTTAGAATAGTGATAGCCTTGTTTTAAAGCAGGCTAGGGTCTTTCCTTGGATTCAATTGGAGTTAGATTCTGGATTCTCCTTGAAGAAGGAGATGGTGAGCTGCCCTTGAACCATTGAGCAGCGTCTCACCCAGAGGAGTTGGAGCTGATACCTTATAGGACGGATACTTATTCTTTCTTTCATCATCAGAGTCCACCAGAGCGGTAGGACTGGTGCAGAGAACACAAAGCCTGACTATTTCATTTACTTCTTGACTAAAAGACTTGACATTACATTCCTGATTGAAGAGACTTTTGTTTGAGTTGAACTCTGAGAACAAATTCACAAAGGAACACTGTATTGCCTTCCAAGGGAAGATGAACTGAACATATTCAGAACAGAGGGACAATTTATTCCATTCCAAGTGAACTCTGTATTTCCAAGATTTATTGCCTGTGTTGATATTGTGTGTTAGAAACCTCTACCTCTAGATTATTGTTTAGAGAGGGAACTTTATTTTATTGTATTATTTCAAAACACTCTTTTGGAGTAAAAGTTAATATTTACAACATATAACGACTTGACATTACATTCCTGATTTCATGTCAATGGTTTATTCACTCAGCTCCTCCTGAACCCAGAGCAGCTGTTCTTTGCCTAAAATAGGGTTACCACGGTTACAGTAGTGTTTTTACATTAGGGGCAAGAGGTGCAGTGTCCCACCAGATCTGGAGGAAGGACCGCCGCGCTGCCTTTCTTTCCAAGTGAGTCCTCAGCTTTGGTGAGTGAATAATATTCTATATTATCCTATTGGAACACTGACACTCGTCACCTTATATTCAGTATCAGTCCATCCAGCAGAACAATAAAGCCAAAGCACAGACAAGCACCTCACAGTGTAGTTTAAGGGCTAACGTTATGGTTGTCTCGGGCAGCAGCTCCTGCTCTGTTTGGTGATAGAATCGGGTTAGACGACGGTAGCCTTTAGCTGCTATTGCCATCACACAGGTTTAGTTAGCGGTTAGCTTCATCTATTAGCTTCATACTCTTATTGAAATAATGAGAATTGTGCCTGTGATCTAGTTCTTCTATCTAGACAGACAGAAACAGACAGAAACTCAAACGGTGAAAAAGTTGATTGTGTCTATCAGCTAACTACTTTTATCAAGATAACTAAGTTCAGTTTGTGTAAGTGGTAATGCATTCACTGGAGAAAAGTTTTTAAATTATTTTTCTAATTCAAAGAGAAAAAAAAAACCTCAGAAAAACCAGATAAATATTTAGTTCCTTAAGCTTTGTGTATCATCAGTCAGACTTGTCAAACAGTTAGTTGACCCTCTCTCCCCTACTGTCCTCTCTGACTGTAAAATAATAATGTTGTTGGATTCACACTCGGCCTGTTCTTATCTTTCTGCTGTGTTGATTCAAAATGGACTCTGATCTGAGTGAACAACACTCCCAGTTTTATTGTTTTCTCTGTAGAACATTTACCTGGATATCACCTGCACAGAGTCTCTGCCCTCCTCTCCGTTTACAGGAATTCACTTCTCAATCCGCTGCTTCGTTCCCAGACACGAGACACTTTAGTCCGGGACGTTTTTAAAGTATTTTGTTCCTAACTTGGATTGTGGAGATTCATTCAGACCATTGAAGATGTTGAAGAAACACTGATGCCACAGAGTAAGTATTCCATTTCTATCATTATTATTTCACCGTCAGAGGGTCTGGTTTAGTCCTGTGTGGACTAAAGGCCTAAGGTATCAGTTACACTTCATCTGTGAACACAGCCCAAGTAGTTACTGGAAATTAATGGTTTTTTTGGGGGGTTGGTTACTAATTTGTCAGTGCACGTCAACATCCAGAAAACTGTAGAAAGCTCTTTTATTAAATGTCCGCTCACATTTTCAGCTGTAAGTCATTCTAGATAGAAATGACTTTAAAAATGTATTTCTGTTGGAAGCTTTTAAAGTTCACGTTTCTGAAGTAGATTTTAATGCAGAGTGGGAGGGTCGCGCGCTGTCAACCGTCATCAAAGTAGAAGGACGTGAAATGTTTAGGCTGCGTTTTCTATGAGTCAGTAGATTCTAAGATGGTGGTTTATTTGGATGTTAGCCAGCTGGTAGAAGAACGTTGTTCAACTCATGTCTGTTTCACATTTAAAATGTTTGTGAATTAATCTCATCAAGTTGACCATTCTCATGACATGTCCGTACAACAAAAATATGGAGTTAATACACAGCCTAGCCTTTGTAAATGGATATGTAAGCAACGGGGCCCACTGTAGCTAGCAACATGCCTGTTGGCCTGTTGGCCTAGGCTGTGTATTAACACTGGATTTTTTTCAGTGCACACGGTACAGACAGGTAGCAGATCGTGAAGAGATATTCACTGATTTTAACAAAGTGATTTTCACAACGAGCGTTCTCCAGAATCACTGAGTACACCTTTACGTCTGTCAGTTGGATTTAAACCAGAGCCACAGATTGTCATTTGTTTAGAAGATACGCATGATTTTTTAATCAAATTTACGGAAAATATATATTCCTGACTTTATCATAGTGTGTGTGTGTGTGTGTGTGTGTGTGTGTGTGTGTGTGTGTGTGTGTGTGTGTGTGTGTGTGTGTGTGTGTGTGTGTGTGTGTGTGTGTGTGTGTGTGTGTGTGTTACTGGTTTTCCTCTCAGACCTGAGAAGATGAGTGATTCAAAGGAAAAGGACAGATCAGAGTCTGCAGCCTCCAGCCGTCCAGACGTCAGTCATGAACCTTCAGGCTCAAAGTAAGATCATGATTCACTTTAATGTTCTCTGATAATCTACATCACAACACTGTTCTTTTAAAGAGGCTCTCCATGGCTAAAGAAAGAAAAGAAAAGAAGCACAGAGGCTCTCCATGCACACTCGCACAGAGCCAGGGATAGTTAAAAAGCCTTTAACTGTTTTATCAGGTTTAAAATATACAAGCAGAGTTAACAGATGTAAGTCATTATATAACTGACAGGGGCAGGGCATTGTATCATAGATATATGACGTATAGAAAAATAATTCATAATGCAACATTGATAGTAGTGGTGTACTGTGAATAGAAGGCGTAGCCCTGAGGAAGACCCTAGTGTGGGTGGAAACCGGACAGTTAGAAATATCCTTGTGTCTGTGCTAGTGGGTCTGGAGTGAGCCTCAGTGCTTTATTTTTTTCATTGACTTTACAACTCCTAGAGCATCTTGCATTCAACTGGAATCTGTTAATTAGTAACTGTGAGAACTTGGTGATATCTCTCCTAGTTATCTCTGTACTGTTCTCTCATGGATAAACATTCTACTTCAAGGTTCAGCTTTATTGTCATCATACAATTCATGATTACACGATGGCAGACAGTTTATCAGAACAATAAAATACACCACAATGAATGAAGAAATAGGAGGGACACTAAATTCTATAGCTGAGGATGATCTACAGTTATGTACATGTGTATTCCATGACATATTACCTCATAAAATAGTTGTTTACGATATTTAGATTTCTGATATTGATCAATAAGTTAGGTCTCCAAAATATACAATATGTTTGTTCTTGGATGCAAACATGTACATGGAACGTGTTACTCAGTGAGGTGAGGTCAGTGAGTGGGTAGGCACTGAGAGCTGAAAGCCAGACTCCTCTAAACCTTTATATTGTTAAATCAAAAACACTAAACAACAAACAGGCTCTCTCTCTCTCTCTCTCTCTGTCTCTCTCTCTCTCTCTCTCTCTCTCTCTCTCTCTCATCTCTCTCTCTCTCTCTCTCTCTCAGTACCACTTCTCATGAAGACATCTATACTTTTTTAAAGTATCTCATATTACATATTATAATCACAAGAATTAACAGTAATAATAAAAACCGAAGTTTACTAAATAAAATTGTCTTAACAATTAGAACTGGACACGCAGTAGAGTTAACTTACAGAGCCTGAATGAATAATAAAGTCACTATGTTGTATGAAGGTATAAATTCTTGTTGTGGTTCACAGTTGAGCACATTTTGTCCATGAGTTTAAATGTTTTGATAAGGGTGTATTCATGTGTTTTGCTCCATACTCACTGCAACACAATAAAAAAGGAACAAATAACAAATAGGATTTGTGAGCTTGTAATTATGTATTTGAGAAGATTCAAAGGTTTTTATTTCTCACAGACTCATACAGGAAGTGCAGTGAAATATTGTGACATACTCTGTAATATCACAGTTCAAATCATAATATGTCTGGTCTACTTATATGGAGCACAAAGCGAACGTTTTGGTGAGCGTGTGTAACAAAGAGATGTGGGGTTATGTTAGTCCCCTGTCTAGGGGAAATAAAGGCAGAAAAGTATTCATTTTCACTCACCAAAGCAAAACGCAGAAGCACTTCTCCATAATGTAGAATTTATAATACCAACGTAAATCAAAAACACTAAACAACAAACAGGCTCTCTCTCTCTCTCTCTCTCTCTCTCTCTCTCACTCACTCACTCACTCACTCACTCACTCACTCACTCACTCACTCACTCACTCACTCACTCACTCACTCACTCACTCACTCACTCACTCACTCACACTACCACCTTTCTCATGAAGACGTCTACACTTTTTTAAAAGTATTACGGATTACATATTATAATCACAAGAATTAACAGTAATAATACAAACCGAAGTTTACTAAATAAAATACTTTTAATTATTCACTGGTGTTACTGAATGTTCTTAACAATTAGAACTGGAAACGCAGTAGAGCTTACGTACAGAGCCTGAATGAATAATAAAGTCACTATGTTGTATGAAGGTATAAATTCTTGTAGTGGTTCACGTTTTTTGATAAGGGTGTATTCATGTGTTTTGCACCATAATCACTGCAACACAATAATGTAATATACACCGTAATGTCACAGTTCAAATCATAATATGTCTGGTCTAATTATATGAAGACAGAGCGACTGTTTTGGTGAGCATGTGTAACAAGGAGATGTGGGGTTATGTTAGTCCCCTGTCTAGGGGAAATAAAGGCACAACAGAAAAGTAATATAACATTTTCCTTCCCCAAACCAAAACGCAGAAGCACTTCTCCAGATAATGTAGAACTTATAATACCAACGTGAAATGACAAACTTTAAAACTTCAAGCCAATACAATAAACTAAATGATTTAACTCTTTAACAGAAAGGGCAGACTACCAGAGCTTCCTGAATGACTTTGTCCTCTGAGTATTCATCAAGGATTCATGTGATATGAATAAAAACATGTTTGTGTTTGCAGGGTTCAGTACCAGGGACAGAGATCAGAGTCTGGAGTCTCCAGCTGTCTGTCTATGAAGAGTGACTGGTCCAAAGATTATCCTCCAGACTTCAGTAATGAACCTGGACCCTCAGACACACAGTAAGTGAACTGATACTAACTCATTCAGCTGGTAACTTTTTGCTGTGTCTAGCCACAACGTCATCACTAAACTACCTCCTACAATACATCAGAACCAGGAGAACAAACTTTTAACAAAGGAACATGGCAGCTCACTCCTACCAAACAGTTCTATATAAATTGGTGATTACTCTCTGTGTCCATGCTATGAGAATGGCAGCTGGGGGTCAGTCTGGCAATGTCACAAGCGGTTGTAGATGTTGTGGAAACATAATTTTGAGCACACACATTTAAATGTTAGTTTTCTACCACTTTCTGTTATTTTGAAACCTTTTTATTCAAGTTAGGAAACCTTTTGTTTTTAAAATAAAGCACAAAGTTGGGATCATATCATTAGATCATATCCCGGAGGCATCGCTCCCTTGGATGCTGTGACACTCTTATCTAATCTAAGAACATGCTACAAACTTTAAACCTCCTGATTCTCCACAGCAGCAGTTTGTGTATTTAGAGCTTCCTGAATGACTTTGTCCTCTGAGTATTCATCAAGAATTCATGTGATATGAATAAAAACATGTTTGTGTTTGCAGGGTTCAGTACCAGGGACAGAGATCAGAGTCTGGAGTCTCCAGCTGTCTGTCTATGAAGAGTGACATGTCCAAAGATTATCCTCCAGACATCAGTAATGAACCTGGACCCTCAGACACACAGTAAGTGAGCTGATACTAACTCATTCAGCTGGTAACATTTTGCTGTGTCTAGCCACAACGTCATCACTAAACTACCTCCTACAATAAATCAGAACCAGGAGAACAAACTTTTAAAGGCTCTGGCAACCCACAGACATAAATATATGACATTAATGTTGGGTTTCTCTATAAGCTGTTTACAGTCATCCAATTAAAAATGTATTTTCATAAATATTATAAAATTTAGTCTAAAAAACTGCTTTTTTGCTGTCTAGAACATTTTGCAGGGCGGTGTGGGCGTGGCCAACAACGTTCTGTAAGGGAACGTTCTCTCACTCACGGTGCTGAGCAGGTTAAACCCAGTTCAGACCAAAGATTCACCACACAACGAGACGCAAACTTGAAAATGCTGCACATGCTCACAACGAGCCTGACTGGCAGTTCACACTGCTGCACGGGCTGCGACGGTAGCTGGTTTCCCTAGCAACGGTGAATGCTTTGGCACAGCTGAGAGCGCAAGCTCAACATCACTTGCAGAAAGTAACTTATTATTATTAGGCCTATATAGGTTTGCAATTAGTTGTAGGATGTTTTTTCCCACTACAACCGCAACCTATTTAATTGAAACAAGTGTCAGTGTCACAATGAAAATATATAAAAAATATCTCTGTCTCATATTTATTGTTATATCTTATTAGTTTATTTCCCATTTAACTTGCAAAAAAATCTGCTATCTATTTTAGACATATGCATTTTTAAATGTTTTTGAGGATAGGAGTGGGAATAAGAGAGAGAGAGAGAGAGAGAGAGAGAAAACGGAGTCTGATTATGTTTCTCATCACGTGAGCTGATGCGATATGCGGTTTGAATTAAGAGCACAAGGAGTAAAATATAAAATAAGACAATCAAATGAGTTCAAACCAGCCGGCCAGTTGGATCCTAAGCATGCAGGCTAACGTTGTCCAGACGATCAACAGTGTGGAGACCCGCTGTTGAAGTAGCCTACGCTACAGGCAGCCGCAGAAACATATTCTCAGAAGGGAGTGCTGACAAAAAAAAACTCTGCCTGCACTTCAATAATAACTCGCTACATTGATAAAAAAAAATGCATCACCAATGCAGTATTGTTACATGCAGCAGTGACACATGCCGTATTGGGCCGATTATAAAACGGGGTTTCCCCCTGGGAATATGTCGTAAAAAGTCGTGTCGTTTTATATTCGGGGTCTAATATTCAGCGTACAGTTATGGACTGACCGTTACCAGAGCGATCATCAACTGGGCTTGTGTCCAACTTGTGTTTATTTATTTATTTTCGGGTGGAGCACGAGCTGCGCACTCAGATGCGGCCGGACAGAGGTGTGTGCGCCTGGATAGAGAACGATGAGTCGAGCGGAAAAAGAGACACGGGAAATGGCCAAAGATCTCCACATCCCCAGCACTGAATTCAAAGCCTTGACTTTTTTTTTTTGCGAGTCGACGTGTCAGAGGCATGAATCGGCGCAGCGATCGACAGTGGCTTTTCTGCGCAATTTGGAGACATGTCTCTCAGGTCTCGGGACACAATCGGATCGTGAAAGCCTGTCCCCTCTACAACATTAACGTTCAGGAATCCCCGGTGATCATTTAGTCTTAAACCACATAGTTTTTCTGCACGGCGGCTCGGCGAGGTGTCACTGTGAACGTTACCATCACAGTGTTTCACCGGGGTGCGCGCTGCTTCGCTCAGACGGGGCTGTGAGTGTAGGCTCAGGCGCAAAGAGACAGTCTGTATCTCTTGCGCGGCACCAGAGATATTGTATATATTTGTTTTTTAGAACGTGTGACGTCCCAAGATATTGACGTAAGCCAAAGTTCGAATCAGAAATGTTCAAATGGCCGTCTCAATGCATTTTAGAACAGAGATCCTTCGCGTGACGTCCCAAGATATAGCTCGCTCTAAGCTGAGGCAACATTCGAATCAGGATTTTTCAAATGCTCGACCAACTGACATGACAGTATGTTTGCGGGGGGTTGGCAGCTATTCCTAAAACCTTTCATATACATATTAGCACTGATTTTACCCCCCAAAGAACATAGTTACAAGGATTTGGGTTGCCAGGGCCTTTAACAAAGGAACATGGCAGCTCACTCCTACCAAACAGTTCTATATAAATTGGTGATTACTCTCTGTGTCCATGCTATGAGAATGGCAGCTGGGGGTCAGTCTGGCAATGTCACAAACGGTTGTAGATGTTGTGGAAACATAATTTTGAGCACACACATTTAAATGTTAGTTTTCTACCACTTTCTGTTATTTTGAAACCTTTTTATTCAAGTTAGGAAACCTTTTGTTTTTAAAATAAAGCACAAAGTTGGGATCATATCATTAGATCATATCCCGGAGGCATCGCTCCCTTGGATGCTGTGACACTCTTATCTAATCTAAGAACATGCTACAAACTTTAAACCTCCTGATTCTCCACAGCAGCAGCAGTTTGTGTATTTAGAGCTTCCTGAATGACTTTGTCCTCTGAGTATTCATCAAGGATTCATGTGATATGAATAAAAACATGTTTGTGTGTTTGCAGGGTTCAGTACCAGGGACAGAGATCAGAGTCTGGAGTCTCCAGCTGTCTGTCTATGAAGAGTGACTGGTCCAAAGGTCGTCCTCCAGACTTCAGTAATGAACCTGGACCCTCAGACACACAGTAAGTGAACTGATACTAACTCAGTCAGCTGGTAACGTTTTGCTGTCAGGCTGAAGGCTTACTACAAACCCAGTTGTTGTTTTGAACTGGCTTAAGGTAGAGCAGCCGATGCTTGTATGTATTTAATCTGTGTTGACTTGTATTTGTATTGTCTCTTATATGGAACTTTGAGTCCTGAATAAAGTCTTCATTCATTTTAACCAGAGAGGAAGAGGAGGTGAGAATATGAGTCAGCCTTCACTCTGTTTGTCACTGTGACAGACTCCAGTCTGCTGTGTAGTTCATACACTGATAGGGCTGCACACATCACAAAACTCACGGTTCAGATCGTGTTTTGTGATTCACTGATAGGATCATTTACAGATCAACAACAAAAAAGACAAAGATAACAACAAAAATATAACTTTGCTTTCAATGACCTTTATCATTTTATTTTAACAATCCAGTGAATCACAACATAGCCTGTGTCCACAAAGGCTATTTTATATGAAATCTTCAAATATTTAAAAACAAAATAAGGTGCCAAATCTCAAGGTCTACAGACCTCCGAGACAGGATTGTGGACTTCATGCTCGTTTTGTGGTCTGACATGTTAACAGTGGGACCTTAAATAGACAGGTGTGTGCCTTTCTAAATAACTGAATGAATCTCAGGTGGACTCCAATGAAGCTGTAGAAATATCTCAAGGAGGATCAGCAGAAACAGAATGCACCTGATCTCAGAGGATGTAAAATACTTCTGTGCTGTGATGTGATTTCTTTGTTTTATTTTTTATACATTGGTAAACTTCTCAATGGGGTATTATGTGTAGAATTAGGAGAAACTAAATATTAATTTAATCCAGCGTTATTCCAGGCTGTAACATAACGAAATGTGGAAAAAGTGAAGTGCTGTGAATACTTTCCGTATGCACTGTAAATAAAAACATGTTTGTGTTTGCAGGGTTCAGTACCAGGGACAGAGATCAGAGTCTGGAGTCTCCAGCTGTCTGTCTATGAAGAGTGACTGGTCCAAAGGTCATCCTCCAGTCTTCAGTAATGAACCTGGACCCTCAGACACACAGTAAGTGAACTGATACTAACTCAGTCAGCTGGTAACGTTTTGTTGTGTCCGGCCACCACGTCAAAATCCCAAAAGAGGACAAAACATTTAGTCAGGGTATAATTTATATAAACTTTATTTATAGAGCACTTTTCATACAGAAAATGACCCCCCGACCCCTGTCCACCAACAGAGCAGTACCTGAGGATTTAATACAAACACTTAAAGCCACTACGAGTAACATTTAAATATCTTTTAAACAGCCTCATGTTTCCTCTGATAGTCATAAATTACCTTTAACAGCAAACGAGACCATCAGTGCAAAGAAAGACGTTTTTATATAGTTTTTATTACTGCATTTGGTCTGGTCGCACACCCAGTCCGATGTTCGGTTTGCGCATGCAGGCTCTATGGTCACATATTCATATTGGTCGCAGATTTCAGTGTGGCGCAGCAACGCGATTTGAGAAGCCTATCCCTCCAGGTGAGGGAAGGGGAGCGGGAGCCTTGTTTGAGACAGGCTCTTGTGGTGTAGTGGTCAGAGCCCCCATCTTCCCATAGGGCCTCATTTCACCTGTCTCTCCAAAACTGGCTAATAAAAAGCATAAAAAAGGCCCCAAAAATAATCTTTAAAAAAGTGGAAGATAAAAATAAATAAATTGGTAAATTTCCAGTTTATCATAATCAGCAATCATTTGGATTATAGGAATAATGTCTCCAGATGAATGAGCAGATAGATTGTTTTAGCCTCACTGGTATAATGTCTCCAGATGAATGAGCAGATAGATTGTTTTAGCCTCACTGGTATAATGTCTCCAGATGAATGAGCAGATAGATTGTTTTAGCCTCACTGGTATAATGTCTCCAGATGAATGAGCAGATAGATTGTTTTAGCCTCACTGGTATAATGTCTCCAGATGAATGAGCAGATAGATTGTTTTAGCCTCACTGGTATAATGTCTCCAGATGAATGAGCAGATAGATTGTTTTAGCCTCACTGGTATAATGTCTCCAGATGAATGAGCAGATAGATTGTTTTAGCCTCACTGGTATAATGTCTCCAGATGAATGAGCAGATAGATTGTTTTAGCCTCACTGGTATAATGTCTCCAGATGAATGAGCAGATAGATTGTTTTAGCCTCACTGGTATAATGTCTCCAGATGAATGAGCAGATAGATTGTTTTAGCCTCACTGGTATAATGTCTCCAGATGAATGAGCAGATAGATTGTTTTAGCCTCACTGGTATAATGTCTCCAGATGAATGAGCAGATAGATTGTTTTAGCCTCACTGGTATAATGTCTCCAGATGAATGAGCAGATAGATTGTTTTAGCCTCACTGGTATAATGTCTCCAGATGAATGAGCAGATAGATTGTTTTAGCCTCATCAACTTCTTTATTAATAATGAAATGTCTCCATAGGAAGATGACTCCTGAGTGTGGACAAAGATCCACAACCAGACCTGGACTGCAGACAGCCAGTCAGACCAGCACTGCACAAAGTAAGACTGAAGATCTGTCAGCTGATGTCATCATGTCTGAAATAATATGGTTTGAATCCAACATGGAGGAGGCAGCCATTTTAGGCCTTAGAGAGGCAAAAGCACTGTCTTCTAGTCAAAGCATCCTTGTCTGTATCTAGTAGTAGACTCAACGATGTGGCTCAGTTGACATAATGGCACATAGTCAGAATTTCACATGGTAATGGTTGGAATTTAAAACCATTACTGTCACATGTTCTTTGTTTTGTCTCTCCCTTAGTGAGTGGTGGTCTGCAGGAGGTTCTAGATGAACATAAGATCAGTCTGAAGAGGAGATGTGAACATGTGACTGAAGGAACTGATAAAGCAGGAAGTGGAACTCTCCTCAACAGGATCTACACTGAGCTCTACATCACAGAGGGACAGAGTGAAGAGGTTTATATCCAACATGAGGTCAGGCAGCTTGAGACTGCTTCCAAGAAGAAGACCCTCCATGACACTCCAATCAAGTGCCACGACATCTTCAAAACCTTACCCGACCAACAGGGACACATTGTGAAACACGTTGGATTCTGGAGACGAATGATCAATTACATCAGAGCAGACCGACAGAGACCCATCAAACACATCAGAGTAACTGACCAACAGGGACCCATGAAACACATCAGAGTCGTCCTGACGAACGGCGTCGCTGGAATTGGAAAAACCTTCTCAGTGCAGAAGTTCACTCTGGACTGGGCAGAGGGGTTAGAAAACCAAGATGTCAATCTGCTGATTCTGCTTTCGTTCAGGGAGCTGAACTTGATCAGAGATGAGCAGTACAGTCTTCTCGATCTGCTCCATGTTTTCCATCCAACATTACAGAAGGTCACAGCAGAGAAGCTCGCTGTCTGTAAAGTTTTGTTCATCTTTGACGGCCTGGATGAAAGCAGACTTTCACTGGATTTCCACAAAAATGAGGTTGTGTCTGATGTCACACAGAAGTCATCAGTCAACGTGCTGCTGACAAACCTCATCCAGGGGAATCTGCTTCCCTCGGCTCTCATCTGGATAACTTCCCGACCTGCAGCAGCCAATCAGATCCCTCCTTCATGTGTTGACAGGGTGACAGAAGTACGAGGCTTCACTGACCCACAGAAGGAGGAGTACTTCAAGAGGAGAATCAGTGATGAAGAGCTGTCCAGCAGCATCATCTCACACATCAAGACATCCAGGAGCCTCCACATCATGTGTCTAATCCCAGTCTTCTGCTGGATCACTGCTACAGTTCTGGAGCACATGTTGACTACAGACCAGAGAGGAGAGCTGCCCAAGACCCTGACTGACATGTTCTCACACTTCATGTTGGTTCAGACAAGGAGGAAGAAGCAGAAGTACGAAGAGGGACATGAGCTGACAGAGGCCGACAGGGAAGTTCTCCTGAAGCTGGGGAGGCTGGCGTTTGAACAGCTGCAGAAAAGAAACATCATGTTCTACCAAAAAGACCTGGAGCAGTGTGGTCTGGATGTCACAGATGCTTCAGTGTACTCAGGAGTTTGTACCGAGATCTTCAAAAGAGAAAAGAGTGTGATCTTTGAGAAACCAGTCTACAGCTTTGTTCATCTGAGCATTCAGGAGTTTCTGGCTGCGGTCTACATGTTCCACTGTTTCACCACCAACCACACAGAGGTACTGAAGGGTTTCCTGGGAGAAGACTGGGACACAAATAATACATCCCTGGATGTCTTCCTGAAGAGAGTCATGGAGAAATCACTTGAAAGCAAAAACGGCCACCTGGATCTGTTTGTCCGCTTCCTTCATGGCCTCTCTCTGGAGTCCAACCAGAGACTCTTAGGAGGTCTGCTGGGTCCAACAGACAAGAGGCCAAAAACCACCCAGAGAGCCATCAACAACCTGAAGAAGATGAACAGTGAAGATATCTCTCCTGACAGAAGCATCAACATCTTCCACTGTCTGACGGAGATGAACGACCAATCAGTTCATCAGGAGATCCAAGAGTTCCTGAAGTCAAAGAACAGATCAGAGAAGAAACTCTCTGAGATCCACTGCTCTGCTCTGGCCTACATGCTGCAGATGTCAGAGGAGGTTCTGGTTGAGTTGGACCTGAACAAGTACAACACATCAGAGCAGGGACGATGGAGACTGATTCCAGCTGTGAGGAACTGCAGAAAGGCTCGGTAAGTCCAGATGTGATAAATAGTATTGTTTGTGTGTGTGTGTGTGTGTGTGTGTGTGTGTGTGTGTGTGTGTGTGTGTGTGTGTGTGTGTGTGTGTGTGTGTGTGTTTGGGGGGTGGGGGGGTATGAATGTAATGTTTCCTACCAGCTGGACAGACGGTTGGACACTAGTTGTTGAAATGTGCAACTAGATCATATGGTATGAAATGGTATGGCCCATTAGCCGTGTGTGTTAACCTGTGTGTGTCTGTGTGTGTGTCTGTGTTTGCGTGTGTGTGTTAACCTGTGTGTGTCTGTGTTTGCGTGTGTGTCTGTGTCTGTGTGTATGTGTATATGATTTGCTTTTTGCAGGTTTTTAAAAGATTATTTATTTATTTTTAATGTTCATGTAATATGACGGATTTGCAAAAAAGTGTTTTAGTAAAATCTCAAATCTCTCTCTCTGTCTTTCTCTCCCCTGTCTGTCTGTCTGTCTGTCTGTCTGTCTGTCTGTCTGTCTGTCTGTCTGTCTGTCTTTCTCTCCCCTGTCTGTCTGTCTGTCTGTCTTTCTCTCCCCGTCTGTCTGTCTGTCTGTCTGTCTGTCTCTCCCCCTGTCTGTCTGTCTGTCTGTCTGTCTGTCTGTCTGTCTGTATTATTAACCAGTGTAGATTAGTTCTATACATATATACCATTATAAAAGCTTTTATTCTTCTTATTCATAAAACAGTGGTCCACTTGTTTATAACAGAAATTGTTGGTTGTATTTTGTCACAGATGTTCTGGAGCTGTTTCAGATGCTGAGTAGAAAATGAAGGTGTTTGGCTATTGTGTTTAGAGCTTTAATGAACAATAGTAGAATAACTCCAAGTAGGGCTGGGCGATATATGGAATATATGCGATGTACCGCGAGATGTTCTCCAGGGGATGTATAAAATGACCCTATCGCGACCATCCAATACAAATTGGCACGTAATGTGTTTTTTTTAGCCGCCACCGCCACCGGCAAACTCGCTGGTGTTCGCTTCTCTCCTCTTTCCTGTGGCTCTCTGCCTCAGACTACATGCATTGGCAACTCACTCACTCACCCCTCCCAACCAGAGTCTCCTGGGCATTGGCAACTCACTCACTCCCCCCTCCCAACCAGAGTCTCCTCACTCACTCCCCCCTCCCAACCAGAGTCTCCTGGACGCGCACCTGTGACGTAGTCTGTGCCTTGTGAGTGTTTACTTTAATCGCCATGTGAAAACAACGACGAGAGGGGGAGAAAAAAGACGAGGGCTCTGATGCTCTTATGACAGCCGAACGAGCGGGTGGAGGGGGCGCGAAAGACGGCGATGGTGGCTGTCGTTCATAGCATGGACCTTTTTTGTAGACGGGCGCTTGACAGCATAAGCGGCCGCTGTACAGAGCCTGGTCCTTATGAGAGGAAGGCGAACGAGCGCCGGGGGAGTTTTTGGTCCAACGTCACACAACCACGGCATCCCATTTATTACGGGCAGCCTCTTATAATAGGTCCATGTCAGCACCAAGGGAGGTGCACACCGTTTATTAACTAAAAGTATATGTAAAGTAGGCTACATTTGCGAGTATTTTTTATAAAATAAAACAGTGTTTTAGTGATAATGCAGGAGGGCTAGATCAATAGGTATGAATAGCATCCAGGAATGGTGCATCAGTTAGAATGCAAGGAATGATGATGATGAGACTTTGCTTTCTTTAGACTATATTATTCTCAGCTGTATTTATTTAAATCTTCTGATCGTCTTCTAGTTTTATTTTCATTAACTAAATACAGGAGAATTAAACAATAAGGCAGGTAACAGAGGGACGATGAGCCACCTGCTGTTTGCGCTCGCATGAATCTCTCTCTCGGACTAACAGGCAGAAAACGAAACTTAACTTACACTATAGAGCAACTGCTCTTAAAGCGACAGTAACCATTATACATGTCAGAGCCTTTTATACACATAGACTACTATTATGGATCAAAACCGGTTCTGCAGTTAAAGTGTGGCTGCTATCTTCAGGGGGTTAGTGGTGATAAACAATTAGTAAGTGGTTGTAATGAGTCATAATTAGTGTTCTCAGTTTACAGATTAACAGAAGATGGAAAAAACTGTTTCCAAATAAAATAATGCTGGATCCACTGTATGGGAGTGGAAGGATGTGGAATAATCAATACAATGTGCAAACTCTTTGCCATGTGCAAGTTTCAAATTGTTCCAATAGAAATCACTAAAGAATATAAGCATGTTTCATGTAGCCTAATGCATTGTTAGTGCAGACACATTTTGCAGGGACTATTTAAATCATATTACTGGTGTGATGTTATGCAAAAAATAAATTAAATTGAGCATTTAGGATGTGCTCTAGAGGAGATTTGAAATATATCGAGATATATATCGTGTATCGAGATATAGTAAAAAAATATCGAGATATTGATTTTTGCCCATATCGCCCAGCCCTAACTCCAAGTATGCTAATCTGCAGGTATGCTAATCTGCAGGTAGGCTTAACTGTGACCGCGAGCTGTCATGAAACAAATTCAACTTGCTTGTTCAGACCTATTCAAAAATGTATTTCTCAATTCAAACCATAAAAATAAAGCATTATTGAAAATCCCAAATATAGATCTTGTACACTACCATGCTCTTTTAAAAATAACTCAACAATTTAAATAATAAATACAATGTT
>CASHTC010001194.1:161706-174206 GCA_949357725.1 Hyperoplus immaculatus
CCTCCGAACGACCACTGGCTTGTTAAAGAAGCTGAGGGTAAAGGTTATGGACTGGCCAAGCATGTCTCCAGTCTTAAACCCTATTGAGCATCTTTGGGGCATCCTAAAACGGGAGATGGAGGAGCGCAAGTACTCTAATATCCACCAGCTCCTTGATGTCGTCATGAATGGGTAGAAGAGGGTTCCAGTTGCAACCTGTGAAGCTCTAGTGAACTACATGCCCAAGAGGGTTAAGGCAGTGCTGGAAAATAATGATGGCAAAACAAAATATTGACACTTTGGGCCCAATTTGGACATTTTTTCTTAGGGGTGTACTCACTTTTGTTGCCAGCAGTTTAGACATTAATGGCTGTGTGTCGAGTTATTTTGAGGGGACAGTAAATTTACACTGTTATACAAGCTGTACACTGACTACTTGACATTGTATCAAAGTGTCATTTATTCAGTGTTGTCGCATGGAAAGATATAATGAAATATTTGAAGAAATGTTAGGGGTGTACTCACTTTTGTGAGATACTGTATATATATATATATCCATATATATATATATATATATATATATATATATATCCATATATATATATATATATATCCATATATATATATATATATATATATATATATATATATCCATATATATATAGAGAGAGAGAGGGAGAGGGAGAGGGAGAGAGAGAGAGAGAGAGAGAGAGAGAGAGGGAGAGAGAGCGAGAGAGAGGGAGAGAGAGAGGGAGAGAGAGAGAGAGGGGGGGAGAGAGAGATGTGTATTTATTGATTTATATCCTTTTGTCATTATTTCTGTATTGACGTATTTGTAATCTTTCCAAAGAAGGTATAAAATGTACAAATGTCAGAGAGACACTGCTGCTCTTTATACTGGATGTGCTGATGGAGGGAGTCTCTGGAAACTCTGGTTCATGACTTCTGTTGTCTGTCTTCTCTCAACAGCTGGTGGCCTCTGTGAGTGTGAGTGTGTGTGTGTGTGTGTGTGTGTGTGTGTGTGTGTGTGTGTGTGTGTGTCCTGATGGTCCAGAGCTTGAAGCAGCAGCTTGTGTGTGAACTGTGAGACACAGAGTCCACCATCCTCCCTGTGTGTTCCTCTGGATGTGACCTCATCAGTGGATCTGACACCTGACTCCCTCATGACTATTAGGGAAGTGTAAACCATCATCCACTAGCGCCAGCCTTCAGTGTGGCTGTACAAACACACTATGTCCATCAACGATGATGAACCAGTCAACAAAGTGGACTCATAGATTGATAACAGTAGAAAGGATCTCTGAAGCTTTCTGATGATCTGCTGAAGAAACCTGGTGTTGTGTCCAGCAGTGGATTGTCTCCAGAAAGCACATTAACCACCTCCTCTCTCTTCTGAACACCTGTGGAAAGTCTGTTTTCATCTCGGTCCTATTCCCACACCGAGCCGTTCAACAAACCTTTTACCAGAATCCTATACCAAAGAAATGCTCCTTCTCTGGAAGGGGGTGTGCTATTATCCCTCTCAATGATAATGCTCTTTCTCTGGAAGGGGGTGTGCTATTACCCCTCTCAATGATAATGCACAACACATTGCTTACATATTACATACTCCATAGGAAATCATATGCATGTTAAAAACAGCTGGTTCCTTCTAGCTCCTACACAAGTAATGTTCTAACAACAAGGGTTTGAACATCACTGGTATAATGAGTTACTGCTGTAATCTACACAGTATTGTATCATCTCTTTGGTGTATGAAGACATTCAGCTATTGAGAATCTGCAACTGTCCTTTATACTCTTCAGAATGCTTTTATACTTGTTCTTCATCAGCCCAAAACTAAATGAATGTTGTTCTCAAGGGCAAGATACATTGTAGTTATAATGTTTTATTTCTGTTTTCTCTGCTCATGTTGTCCTTGTGATTGTGTTTACTGTGTATCAGCTCGTCACTGTAAATGAGGGAAAGCTCAGTGTCTTTCAGTGGAAATAAAGGTGATGGATTGATTGATTGATTGATTGATTGATTGATTGATTGATTGATTGAATGTCAGCCTACGTATTGGCAGTGTGGAGGGGACAGAGACACCCCAGGTAAATATTTATTTTATTGTGTTACTGGGAATTTGGTTGAAATTATTTACTATATAAACAGCAGGGAGAAATGTAACATTATGCATTTTTCAAGTGTTTCCATTCAACCCATTTAAGTTCTAAAATCCAGTGAGACACACACACACACACACACACACACACACACACACACACACACACACACACACACACACACACACACACACACACACACACACACACACACACTGTCCCTCTCCCCTACTACTCTTCAGTTGTAATGTGCTGAGTTTGGTTTGTTGCCGTGGAAACAGACCCCCCCCTCTCTCTGTTAATGACAAACACATGTGGAGGCAGGAAGCAGGAAATGAGTGATTACTACATCAACAACTCACATCTTCACAGTAAAAGCCTCCGGTTAAACAAGACGCTAGTTCATTCCTTTGTTCACACATCTATAGCACAGACGCACACATAGACAGACACACACGCACACAGTAACACACACACAGAAAGACAGACAGAGGGAGACACACATGCACACACACATAAAATTCACTTTCACCAAGCACAGTTCTTTCTTTCAGATCATTTCCTTTAAGAGAGAAGATAGAAAACCTTTTTTATTTATTTGAATCAGATTAGATTATTTTGTGGTTATTGACAGTGTGTAGAGACAGAGATGAAATGTGTCAGAGAGGGGAATGACATGCAGAGAACGACCTGGGCTGGATTCTAACCCGGGTCTGCTGTGAAGAGGACAGACAGACAGAGAGGGGAATGACATGCAGAGAACGACCCGGGCTGGATTCTAACCCGGGTCTGCTGTGAAGAGGACAGACAGACAGAGAGGGGAATGACATGCAGAGAACCACCCGGGCTGGATTCTAACCCGGGTCTGCTGTGAAGAGGACAGACAGACAGACAGACAGACAGAGAGGGGAATGACATGCAGAGAACGACCCGGGCTGGATTCTAACCCGGGTCTGCTGTGAAGAGGACTGAGACTCTATGGGGGGGGGGCTCTAAACACTACACCATGAGCAAACACCCTGAATAGAAACACTTTATTGTTATACATGAGTAAACCAGGCTTTTATTTTGACGGTCCAGACAGGACGTAGTGAAAACATGAGGCTGTTTGAATTTTTTTCCTTCAGAGGGAAAATTAGGAGAAACAGAGAAAGAGACGAACAAGTGAATGAGAGAGAGAGGTGGAGAGATAGATAGATAGATAGACAGACAGACAGATAGATAGATAGATAGATAGATAGATAGATAGATAGATAGATAGATAGATAGTACCTGGTCTGTTAAGGTTAGTTCAAGTTCTGGAATATAATGGAAGCACTTCTCTGCAGCAGAAAAAGGTAAGTGTGTATATAGCTGTGTGTCAGTGTGTGTGTGTGTCTCAGCTAAATGTCTGCATAGAGACACAGTGATGTATTAACTGATTGGGGGTCAGAGCTCAAAGGTTTCTGTGTAACCGGTAGAACTGAACAGACTTACGTTATGTAAAGTTTGAATTGTGTAATTTCGCATCAGATAAAAAACCTTTCTAAACTTCTGTGTGTGTGTGTGTGTGTGTGTGTGTGTGTGTGTGTGTGTGTGTGTGTGTGTGTGTGCATGTCGGTGTTTCTGTGTGTGTGGGGCGGGGTTTGGGGGGGACGTGTGTGTGTGTGCGTGTGCATGCATGTCGGTGTTTGTGTGTGTTTGGGGAGGCGTGTGTGTGTGTGTGTGTTAATCCTTTAATCTCCTCGTTAGTCTCAATCAGTCTGATGAGCTGCTGCTTCGTTTCCTGTTTCATGTCAAAGTTTGAACTAAAATGATTCTGTTTTGTTGTTTCATATAAACTTTAAAGGTGCAGTCAGTGATTCTGGAGAACGCTTGTTGTTCAATCAGTGAATATCTCCTCATGATCCACTACCTGTCTGTACTGAGTGAATATCTCCTCATGATCCACTACCTGTCTGTACTGAGTGAATATCTCCTCATGATCCACTACCTGTCTGTACTGAGTGAATATCTCCTCATGATCCACTACCTGTCTGTACTGAGTGAATATCTCCTCATGATCCACTACCTGTCTGTACTGAGTGAATATCTCCTCATGATCCACTACCTGTCTGTACTGAGTGAATATCTCCTCATGATCCACTACCTGTCTGTACTGAGTGAATATCTCCTCATGATCCACTACCTGTCTGTACTGTGTGTGAGCTGAAAACAATTCCAGTGTTAATACACAGTTGAGGCTCTGTAAACTGACTCGTTGCTAGCTACGGTGGGTCCCCTTTGTTTACCAGTTTACAGAGCCTAGGCTGTGTATTAACAGTGTGTTTCTAATAGGGCTCAAGTCCATCCCTGAGTTCCACATCACATGCTCTTTCTTTTTACTACACTACATACTAAAGTACAGAAGAGTTTTAGTCTTTTTACTACACTACATACTAAAGTACAGAGAGTTTTAGTCTTTTTACTACACTACATACTAAAGTACAGAAGAGTTTTAGTCTTTTTACTACACTACATACTAAAGTACAGAAGAGCTTTAGTCTTTTTACTACACTACATACTAAAGCACAGAAGAGTTCTTGTCTTTTTACTACACTACATACTAAAGTACAGAAGAGTTTTAGTCTTTTTACCACACTACATACTAAAGCACAGAAGAGTTCTAGTCTTTTTACTACACTACATACTAAAGTACAGAAGAGTTTTAGTCTTTTTACTACACTACATACTAAAGTACAGAAGAGTTTTAGTCTTTTTACTACACTACATACTAAAGTACAGGAGAGTTTTAGTCTTTTTACTACACTAGATACTAAAGTAAAGAAGAGTTTTAGTCTTTTTAATACACTACATACTAAAGTACAGAAGAGTTTTAGTCTTTTTACTACACTATACTAAAGCACAGAAGAGTTTTAGTCTTTTTACTACACTACATACTAAAGCACAGAAGAGTTTTAGTCTTTTTACTACACTACATACTAAAGTACAGAAGAGTTTTAGTCTTTTTACTACACTACATACTAAAGTACAGAAGAGTTTTAGTCTTTTTACTACACTACATACTAAAGTACAGGAGAGTTTTAGTCTTTTTACTACACTAGATACTAAAGTAAAGAAGAGTTTTAGTCTTTTTAATACACTACATACTAAAGTACAGAAGAGTTTTAGTCTTTTTACTACACTATACTAAAGCACAGAAGAGTTTTAGTCTTTTTACTACACTACATACTAAAGCACAGAAGAGTTTTAGTCTTTTCACTACACTACATACTAAAGTACAGAAGAGTTTTAGTCTTTTTACTACACTACATACTAAAGTACAGAAGAGTTTTAGGGCCACAGGAGAGGAAAAAAATCAGATAAGGAAGATTTATTTTCATTATGTCCAGAAATGTCAAGAATAAAGACGAATACTCCAAAATGCTATTGGAGTTAGTCGGGCAATTATGTATTTTCAGCATACTACAATTATCGTGCATGTATTGGGACATCCTAAATCTTTTTCTGGCGTACTAAATAGTAGGGAAGTATGGGGATTGGAACTCAGGGCATATTTATAGGCTGGATTGTTTGTGTCTGTCTCCACCTGCTGGTCAAATGAATCCTTACAGCTACACTCTCCTCTGACAGACACGCTCCATTCAGACTCAATTACATCAATTACATACTTTACTTTCCATTTACTTGTGTGTATTTTAACGTGTTGTTTATTAGTTTTACTGTGTGAGTTTGGTGAGCCTCAGGGCTCAGAAAGGCACCAGCAAATAAAATATAGTCTTATTGTAAAGTGTTACCAAAAGGGGATATTATTATTTATTATTGATAGGCTCTGTGATGCAGCTGTCCTCTCCTCTGATAGGCCCCCTGGTGCAGCTAAGAGGAGCATGACCAGAGGCTCTGAGCTGAAGAGACCACGGTGAGTCCATAGTGTTTGATCTTCTTCTGCATCGTGTTGAAATAATCTTTAGTTTAGTTTTTTAAAATTTTATTTATTTTATTTTATTTTTCATTTTGTTATAGGCCCTGTGATGGAGCTGTCCTCTCCTCTGATAGGCCCCCTGGTGCAGCTAAGAGGAGCATGACCAGAGGCTCTGAGCTGAAGAGGCCACGGTGAGTCCATAGTGTTTGATCTTCTTCTGTATCGTGTTGAAATAATCTTTAGTTTAGTTTTTAAATTTATATTTTATTTTTCATTTTGTTATAGGCCCTGTGATGGAGCTGTCCTCTCCTCCAATAGGCCCCCTGGTGCAGCTGATAGGCCCCCTGGTGCAGCTGATAGGCCCTCTGGTGCAGCTAAGAGGAGACGGACCGGAGCCTCTGAGGAGAACAGAGACCCAGCAGAATGTGTTGTGAAGAGACAGAGGTGAGAACATGAAGTTTATCAAAGAGTCTGAGTCATTACAGCAACACTGTCGGTGCATGTTGGGCACAAACACTAAGGAAATATGTGTTTGTTGTTACAATGCTTCTTCTAGTGTGTGTGTGAGTGTGTGAGTTTGTGTGTCTGCATGTGTATGTGTGTGTGTGTGTGTCTGAGTGTGTGAGTGAGTGTGTATGTCTCTGTGCATGTCTGTGGGGGTGGGAGGGTTGGGTTCTTTTAATTCTCTTCTCTTGATTTTATTTGCTGCTGTTTTTCTGTTGTTGTTTTTATTGGTTGTACGGCACTTTGAGCTACTCTTGAGTATGAAAAGCGCGATATAAATACATTGATTGATTGATTGATTTACAAAGCTTCTTCACAATACATCTGATACCGCTGGCATTGGGAGAGAAGATTTGGCAGGTTTTTCATGGGCGCAACTCACCCACATACTCAACTCTGCTGCCATCACGCACCCACAAATGCATCTTCCTTACAATGTAAAGCCCACTGAGGAAAATGTCTATTTGTGATAGTGGGCTATACAAATATAACTGTTTGATTTGATTTAGACCTGGCTCCATTTAGAAGGGAAATAAACAGGCTTTCCAACGGTATAAGATGTATTGCCACAAAGCATTGTTACAACACAGAAATACTATAACAAACACACATTGCCTTACTGTTTGTGCTACATGAGGTTAGCCTTCAGTGATGGCACATGGATTTCTTAGCAGTAGGGTAAAAGGCTTTCTCTCCACCTCTTCACTGCAGACATGGGAAATAGAAAGAGTTATTATATATAAATAATTAGAATAGTTAGAATAGGTTTTGATGTGTCGTTTATTCAATATGTTCACAATGTGTTACAGTTTACACCAGACCAACATCTCTCGTCCATAGATAGGACCTTCTAGATTACTCTTTAATGTGAAGAGTTTCTGCAGGGGAATGTTAGTGGCTGTTTTCTCCTGAGGCCCGGTCAGCTAATGACAGGGATGTCAGCAGCTGTGGCTACTTGTAATGTCTGACCTCGGAGCGTTCCAACTGCAATACTTTCAACAGACTTTTAACAGGGTTCCATTCGTATTTTCCTGGTAGCAGGTCGGAAATGATGTATTCTGCATTAGGACAGACAGGCAGACAGACACACAGACAGACACACAGACACACAGACAGACATAAATGTTTCACCTGTGATTTTGCAGGGTTTCCCAGTGTGGACCCAGACCCAGAGATAAGCCTGGCTCTGATAGAGGCGTGGTCCGGTACGGTTCTGCTCGGCCCTGTAAAGCTGCTGATGTGAAACTGGCCCGAATCAAACGGGTCCACAGAGCGATTCACACACAGCCAGCGTCTACTGAGAGGCAGCCGGAGCAGAGGGGGCCAGACCAGACCCTAATCCAGACCCAGGCCCAGACTCTAACCCAGACCCAAACCCAAACCCAGACCCAAACCCAAACCCAGACCCTAATCCAGAGGGGACCGGCCCACGGACTACAGGTGTGTTAGCTTATGAAGTGGACAATCTACAAAGTAAAATGTAAAAAGATTTGCAAAAATTTTAATGAGAAATCTCAGAAAGTTGCAAAAAAGATTGAAACAATAGTCCCCTACTTTATAGCTTTTTCCAACTGTCAATCACTTGTTTAGTGACTACAATCACAAAACAAAAAATCTCCAATAATGGTTTCCATAAGAAAATATAAAAAGAATTTGAAGAAAAAGCCGAAAAACAAATATCAGAAAAACACTAAAGATTTAATATCAGAAAAATAAAAGACTAAAGATTGTAAAAAAACTAAAGATTGTAAAATAAGTTTTTAAAAATAAATAAAAACTGCAAAAATAAATTTCAATAAGAAGTCGCAAAACACGTTGCATAAGGAAAAAAAGTACATTCTATTAAAACGGTGTGTGTGTGTGTTTTTGTGTGTGTGTGTGTGTGTGTGTGTGTGTGTGTGTGTGTGTGTGTGTGTGTGTGTGCGTGTGTGTGTGTGTGTGTGTGTGTGTGTGTGTGTGTGTGTGTGTGTGTGTGTAGGTTCGCTCCAGGAGGAAGAGAAAGATCCGTCCGTCTGCGTTCCTAGGAAAAGGTTTGTCAAAGTTTCATCATCAAATCTAGAAGTTAAACCTTTTCACCTGAAGTGTCTTTAAAGTCTCTACGAGGAACTTTGGAATATTTCTGAAACAGTCTCATTGTTCCTCTGATGATCATGAATTACATGTAACAGCAAACCAGACCATCAGTGTAAAGAATGCTATTTTTATATAGTTTTTCTTAATGCCTTTGTCATGGGTATACGCTCACCCAGGAACAACAGCTGGCGTGGTAAAAACACTACTGCTTTAGTCCAAAGGGGGGCGCTAGAATTAACACACTGAAATTTCCCCAGAGCACCTTGAAATATAACTGTCTCTCCTCTCTCCCTATAGGTCGGCTGCTGCTGTCAATCACAGTGGAGGCGGGACAACTGCTCATTCACAGTGAGTGTTACAGCCAATCAGAGGCCGTTGCTCATGATTAATAAGGTTTTGCCTGTCTGCCTGCCTTCCTGTCTGTCTGTCTGTCTGCCTGCTTGTCTGTCTGTCTGTCTGTCTGTCTGTCTGTCTGTCTGTCCTCTTCACAGCAGACCCGGGTTAGAATCCAGCCCGGGTCGTTCTCTGCATGTCATTCCCCTCTCTGACACATTTCATCTCTGTCTCTACAAATCTTCAATTGTCAAATAAAAGTGAAGAAAAGGGCGCTCCGGTGGTGTAGTGGATAGAGCGCGTACCATATTGTCTCCGGCCTTCGTTACAGTGGTCGCGGGTTCAAATCCTACCCGTGGACCTTTACTGCAGGTCATCCCCCTCTCTCTCTCTCTCTCTGTCTCTCTCTGTCTCCCCATTTCAACTCTGTACTGTCTAATAAAGCTTGAAAATGCCCAAAAATTATAAAAAATAAAAATAAAAGTGAAGAAACCTTTAAATAAATGTATTCATAAACTCAAGCGTTGTCGTCCCTGTCTCAGTCCAGGAGGCCAGGGGGCTGATGGGAAGCGCCCACTCGTCATGTGACTCCTACGTCAAGGTAAACAAACATGAGCTCATCATGAGGTCACAGCTTGGGTTGTTATTAGTTTTAGTTTTTAACTTGTGTGTGTGTGTTTCTGTCTGTGTGTGTGTGTGTTTGTGTGTTTCTGTCTGTTTGTGTGTGTGTGTGTGTGTGTGTGTGTTTCTCTTTGTGTTTCTGTCTGTTTGTGTGTGTGTGTGTGTGTTTCTCTTTGTGTGTGTGTGTGCGTGTGTGTCTGTGTGTATGTGTGTGTGTGTGTGTGCGTGTGTGTGTGTGTGTGTGTGTGTGTGTGTGTAGCTGGCCTTGACCTCTGACCTCGACCTCAGCATCAGGATGAAGACTCCAACTGTTCTGAACAACAAGAACCCGGAATACAACCACAAGTTTACACTGTGAGACACACACACACACACACACACACACACACACACACACAGAGACAGAGAGAGAGATACGCAGGCTGTGTTCAAGAGGCCCTACTAATGTCCTACTCATACTATAAACCCTACTAACGTCCTACTCATACTCATTTTGACATCGATTTGAGTATGTTTTGTATGTTATGTGTATGTGAGTTTGTGTAGGCGAGAAATGCCCGGATGAGTACTGATTTCCAGGAAGATTTTGTCTATGGATCGATAGGATACTTTTCCTCCTCAACCGCCCCACAATGCATTGCTGTGTCTTTTCAAATGACACAGAAGTTTTTTTTAATTCTTTATTGCTTCTGTATACTTCACACAATGGAACGACGAACCTCGCAAACACAATGGATGGTTAAGTAGACAGTATGTAGTATATACATGTTGAGTATGTAGGAGGGAGGACGTTAGTAGGGCTTTTAGTATGTAGTATATACATGTTGAGTATGTAGGAGGGAGGACGTTAGTAGGGCTTTTAGTATGTAGTATATACATGTTGAGTATGTAGGAGGGAGGACGTTAGTAGGGCTTTTACAACACAGCCCCTTACACACACACACACGTCCTGATGGTAATCTCTGTGTTCCAGGCGTGTGGGTGATGACCTGGTCCTCAGCAGGCTGATGGTTTCAGTGATCGGCAGGTGAGTCATGACATCATAGCTGGAGCTGCATTTTGAGGAACTGTGTCTGTCTGTCTGTCTGTCTGTCCATCTGTGTGCTGAAGCATTTTTATGAGCATGTATAGTATAATCCAACCATTAGATTTATTATTATACTTAGAAGTTTGTGTATTTTTTCAATTAGAACATAATACCCCTTAACTATCTTTTTTGCTTTAGTTTTTTAAAACTAAAACATCACATCCTGCAAAGCATTGTGGTCAATGATTCAGCCTAATAAACCTGTGTGTGTGTGTGTGTGTGTGTGTGTGTGTGTGTGTGTGTGTGTGTGTGTGTGTGTGTCCTCAGGTGCAATCAGCTGATCGGCTGTATGAGCTTTGGGATTGGTTCTCTCCTCTCTTCCTCTAAGGTCAGTTTAAACCAATCAACAGCCAGAGAACACACACACTCTGAGACAGACACACACACAAACTGAGACACACACACACACACTGACACACACACACGCACTGGAACACACACACACACTCTAAACCTGGATTAAGATATTTATGCATCTGTGTAAATGTGCATGTTTAGCCTAAGGCGATGTGTCAGACAGTTAAGGACCGCCCCCTGTGTGTGTCTATGTGTGTGTGTCTGTATGTGTGTGTTGGCAGCCTGTGGTTGGCTGGTTCTACCTCTTGGGGGAGGAGCTAGGAAACAGCAAACACCTCAGAGTGACATCACACAGGAACGCACCAATCTGGAGCTCCGAGGGAGATGCAGGTGAGTTATGGGAAATAGTTTTGATTTTGCATTAAAACCCCTCAAAATAAGGGTCCGCTCATGGTGTAGTGGTTAGACCCCCCCCACAGAGTCTCAGTCCTCTTCACAGCAGACCCGGGTTAGAATCGTTCTCTGCATGTCATTCTCCTCTCTGACACATTTCATCTCTGTCTCTACACACAGTCAGTAAAGCTTGGAAAAGGCAAAAAAAAAATTAAAAAAAAATCTCAAAATGTTCACACATTACACGCTCAACAACCGCTAGTAGCTTCGTAGCATTGTATTTGACTGGGCCCCTCACAGGGGCCTGGGCCCATCGGGAGACAACAGGGGACTGGGTCCATCGGGAGGCAACAGGGGACTGGGCCCATCGGGAGGCGACAGGGGACTGGGTCCCTCGGGAGCAACAGGGGACTGGGCCCATCGGGAGGCACCAGGGGACTGGGCCCATCGGGAGGCAACAGGGGACTGGGCCCATCGGGAGGCAACAGGCGACTGGGCCCATCGGGAGGCAACAGGGGACTGGGCCCATCGGGAGGCAACAGGGGACTGGGCCCCTCGGGAGGCAACAGGGGACTGGGCCCCTCGGGAGCAACAGGGGACTGGGCCCCTCGGGAGCAACAGGGGACTGGGCCCCTCGGGAGGCAACAGGGGACTGGGTCCATCGGGAGGCAACAGGGGACTGGGTCCATCGGGAGGCACCAGGGGACTGGGTCCCTCGGGAGCAACAGGGGACTGGGCCCCTCGGGAGGCAACAGGGGACTGGGCCCCTCGGGAGCAACAGGGGACTGGGCCCCTCGGGAGGCAACAGGGGACTGGGCCCCTCGGGAGGCAACAGGGGACTGGGCCCCTCGGGAGGCAACAGGGGACTGGGCCCATCGGGAGCAACAGGGGACAACACGGGACTGGGCCCCTCAGGCAGGAACGGAGGAGGAGACCCCTCGGGCAGGAGCAGGGGGCGATCCCCCTCAGGAAGGCGAAGCGGCCGGTCCCCCTCTGGAGGGCGAAGAAAGCAGGCCTCCCCTGGAAGGCCTGGAGGGCGGGTTCCCTCACGAAAACGTGGAGTGGGCTCAGGAACTGGACAGTGTTCTTGAGGTTGCTTGAGTTCCTTCAGGAGCTGGTAGCTAGCATGCTGGGGCTGGTAGCTAGCATGCAGGGGCTGGTAGCTAGCATGCAGGGGCTGGTAGCTAGCATGCTGGGGCTGGTAGCT